>RYZW01002305.1:0-13382 GCA_004367215.1 Colletotrichum trifolii
AATTAAAGTATATAGATATCTATAACTATTAACTATATCAAGAAGCCTAGTAAAAGCGTTTCAAAATCAAATATATACTTTTAGGGGACCTTATAGCTAATAGTTTTACGAAGTTTCTCTAAAATTACTAGTTTAGTACTTTTATTACTCAAATCAATATAATAGACTAGTTAAGATACCTAGAATTATAACGAGAAGAGGAACTTCGAGATATTAGGGATACTAGAAACCTAACACCTAAAATACCCCCCTAGTAAATAAGAAGTACCTAAACTACTTAAAAACAATATTACTCTTCTTACTATAGGGGTAAAAGTTTAATAAAGGTAATAAGATTATTTAGAAAACTTCTCATAAAATATAAATAAAGTATTAATAGTATTATTTAAAAAGCTAACCTATAAATAAAACCCTCGAGGCTAAAGAGGTATATTAGGAATAATATATTTAAGCGGCAGAGTTTTCACTAGAATAACTCTTAGCTATAGCACTATCTCTATAAGCCTCGCCTTACTTTAACTAGACGAAATAAGACTACACGCGTTACACTTAGCTACATTTAGTTATATATAATATACTAGATTTTTTACCCCCCTAATTATATATAATATTATTTACCCTATAGATACTACTAGTTCTGAGGAACTATTTAAATAGAGAAAACCTCAAGTACTAATAATATAGTTAGTTAATACAATAGCTGACAAATAGGAAAGTATATTATAAAGGGAAAGTATAGGCTTATCCGTTACAATTACTCTTTAAGGATCGTAGTTATGTAATACTAGATACTAGCTAGCTAGTAGTACTTATTGCTAGCTATTAATAGTTACTAGCTATTAATAGCAAGTAGTAAGTGCCGATAGCTAGTAGCGGTTACTATATAGTTTATATAATCGGAAGGCATATACACGTATATATATACCTACCAGTCACGCTTACCTGCTATAGGATTCGAACCTACTACTCTTACCGTGATAGTAAGAGCTAGCTAGACATTAAACCACTATATCAAGCGGGTTTGAACATTATATATACTATAAATAAATTATTTATTAATTTTTAACTTACTAGATTTCTTTCTTCTCTTCTATACTAATATTTTCAATAGTTACCCTTTTATTTATAAGTAATATATTTTCAGTAATATAAATTCTATATATTAGCTTCAAATATAATAATATATATTAGTTATTACTAATATTTTAATTATAAAAAGAACCCCTTAAACCTATTAAAAGAAATATTATTAAACCTGAGAATTAATATAATATCACTAGTAACTTTTTAAAATACTTAATATCTTCTTCTATTAATTATCTGGTACTAGTATTTACTAGTTATATCTCTAAGTTAGAGTAATTTCTCTTTAATTCTAATCTAAAAAATAACTAAGAATTACTATTTAAAATTACTTCTAGTATTTTTTACTCTTATTTACCTAATAAAAATAATAAGTATTAAACCTAAAATACTCTTTTATATTCTTTTTAAGAAATCTATTTTATTTAGTAATTCTTAAATAACTTCTTCTTATTTAAGAAATTCTATTTCTATTTTTTCCCTTATTTTTCCCTCTATATTAATATATTTATTATCTTTAGTAATTTTATCTAAGAGTACTCTATTTTAAAGATTCGAACCTAGCTGAATTGTATTAAAAGAAATAACCTTATTAGTAGTTAAAATTTCTTATATTAATATAAAAGCGAATTATTTCGCTTAAGATTATTTATTTATTTATATTTCAAAGAATTTCTTAACTTATTAGAATATCTATTACTATCCCCTAAATTCCCTAAGATATTTTAGTTAAGTAGTACTATAAAAGGGGGAGCTATTTTAACTAAGAATCCCAATATTACTACTAGGTTAAATTAACTTCGAAGTTACCTAAGAAAAATACCTATTCTAAAATCTTTTTCTAATAATAAAAAAAATAACTTAACTAGAAACCCTTAAGAAAAAGAGGAAATACCTAAATTTATTAATGATCATAATAAAATAGAAGATAATAATAAAGATATTAAAAAAATAGTTAAACTACTTAAGAAATATTTAAAAACTATTATTAATATAATATAAAAACTTTTTGAGATTAGAAACTAAGAAGTTTTATTAGAGATAAAAGATCTTAAATATTAACTAGAAATTATAAAGTAAAAGATTATAAAGTTTAGTCCTAAAGCTACTATTTTAAAATAAACCCTTATAAAGTCTATTTTTTCTAAAAAAAGTAAATTAACTAAAGAATATAAAGATTATTTATTCTAAATAAAAACCCTTAGTAATTTATAACTAGTATAAACTATTCTTTATATAGAATATTATTCTAGTTTTATTTTCTTATATAGGTTTTACTTTTGTATTATTAGTATTAGTAAATAAAACTTAGTTTTTAACTAATATTATTAGTATAAAAATAAGTTAAGGAATACTTATATTCTAGTTTTAAACTATACTTATAAAGTATTTAAGAGTTATTTAGATATTTTTAAGATCCCTAATACTAATAAGGTAAGTATTTCAGCTTAAGACCTTTGATTTAAATCTAATTATTTTTAACTAAAAAATAAGAAAATTATTAATACGAAGAAGTTTACTTACTTCGAGTTATAATTGTAGTAATAGAAAGACTTCGAAACTAACTTTATTAAGAATAGAAATAGTTTAGAATCTACTACTAGAACTCCTATTACTAAATAACTTCTTCTAGTTTAAATATCCTAATTTGTTTAAGCGTTTTAGCTTATATTACTTATCCCTAGCTTTTTAGTAATAATAACAGGCTTTTTAGTTAGTAAACGTCCTATATTTTAACTAGGTTTTAGAATACTTAAAACTTATAATATACTTTAACTAATTTTTAGAATATTTAGAATTTATAGTTATAGTTATATTTTTAGTTTCGGATAGCTATTTTTAGTTTAGGCTTAGGCTTTTTCTCTTTTTAAGGGTTATAGTATTAATTTCTATATACCTATTACTATATCTCGCTTATTTATTTAAAACTTAGAATTCGAGCTTTTAGTATTTAGTTAGATAAAAGCTTATCTCAAGAGCTTTATTCTCTCTAAATAATTAGAAGAGTTCTAATATATTCTTGGTTTTTATATTATTATTATAAAAACCTTCTATTAAAAGTAAGGATTATCTTAAATTACTTATGTATATTATTAGAATAATTAGGGAAATAGCTTTAGGTAGCCTTTTCTATTATTTTAGTTAGACTTAAAAGTATTATTTATAGATTAGTAAAGTTAAAGAATATTCTAAACTATTTAAACTTTATTTAAGTTAAATTCTTTATAAGTTTATTTACTAGTATTATATCTATAAGTATATAGATAATTTTGAAACTTCTTTTTAAATATTCTTAGTAAAGCTATATCTATTAAATATTTATATATTAAAATCTAGTTAATAAATATTGACTATTTAAGATTACTAGTCTAAAGGCTTACTAGTAACTTACTAGTACTTAACTTCTTAGGTATATTTATCGGGACTTGGGTAGAGCTAGAGTTAACTAGGTAAGTATAGCCCGTAATAGTTACTAGTTTATTATTTATAAATCTATTCTTATTTAAAAAACTATACTAATTAAGAAAGCTATTTTTATAAAGAAAATTTCTACTATTAAAAAAACTACTTAGTAAACTACTATATTTATAGTATTTATTATAATACTAATATTTATCTTTATTATACTAATAGTACCTATTATCCCTATTATCCCTATAAAGAAAAGTTAAGGATATTTTTATAAAAATATACCTAAGCTTTAAATATAATAATTATTTCTATTATATATATTTTTACGGGAGGGGCCGATAGCTCGCTCTCTACTATAACTATTAGTAGACATATTACCCTCTAAAGTATAACTTTAGCCCCCTTACCCCCCCTACTAACTACTATAGCTAGCCCCTAGTTAATCTAAGGCTAAATCCCTCGTAGCTATAGTAGCTAGTATACCTACCCTATATTAACCTTTTTATAGATAATAAATAACCGAACCTAATTAATCTAAAACTAAACCCCTTATAGCTATAGCTAGTATACCCGCCCTATATTAACCTTTTCAATAATAAATAACTAATAACTCCTTCTACGATAACCTTACACCCTTATACCCTTATACCTTTATACCCTTATACCTTTATACCCTTATACTTTCATAGCTATATACAATTCGAATATCTTGAGATATTTAATTACTACTAACTATAAGTGTTCTATTCGAATATTTATTATAACCTTAATATCTATGATTTTAATATCCCCTGGACTAAGTTTTACTTATAACTAAGATAAAACTTTATACTATTAACACGAAAGCTCTCTACTACTAATATAAGCTAATAATCTCTATATAAGTATAGTAAGACTCAGCTTACTTTTATTAGTAAATAATCTTAATATATTAATTATAGCTAACTTATAAATAATACTTATATAGATATAGATATTCCTAGTATAGCTAGATAACTTTTGAATTTCTATAATTATATTACTATAATATTCTAAAGTATCTAGTAACTAGTATTATAGTAATATATTATTATTAAAATGATATCATTTGATTAATACCTAGTCCTTAATATTATTAGCTTAATATAATAAGTTATAGATTAACTAGATAACTTTCTTTTCAATATTTGTAAACTATTTATTAATTATAATATTTGGGATAATTTTATTAAAGCTTATTTTAATAAAATAATAATTCTAGTTATAATAGTTAGAGCTAGATATTTCTATACTTATTCTATACTTCTTCTTTTATAAGTAGTTATAAAGATTTCGAGGAGATTTTATTTCTACTATAAAGAATATAGAAAAGTAATAGATTATAGAATACCTAGTTTTTAGTATTCTGTTTTATTCTATTTTTAAGAGGTTTATAAAGGTTCTTAACCCTATAACTTTAATAGTTACTTTTAGCTATATATATTAAGCCATTCTATTTTCAAGAGGTTTATAAAGGTTCTTAACTTTATAACTTTAATAGTTATTTTTAGCTATATATATTAAGCCTTAGTTTTAATAAAGTCCTTTTTATATAGATTATTACTATAAGGTTTTCTACTATTATAGGGTTAAATATTAGAACTAGGGGTATAATTATCTAGAATACTAGGTATTTTATTACTGTTTTAACTAGTTGTGAGCCGGTATTAGCACGAATACTATTATTAGGTAAAGTTTATAGTTAAATCTATATATAGGGTAAAGAGCTTAGATATTATTCTAGGTATAGAGTAAAAGTAACTAAATAATTAAAGTCTAATAACTAGTTATAAGCTAGTATTAGTATAAATACTATTATTAGGTAAAATTTATAGATAAATCTATATATAGGGTAAAGAGCTTAGATATTATTCTAGGTATAGAGTAAAAGTAACTAGATATTTTTTTACATCTAGTAATAACTTAGTATTAGTAAAAAAGTAGAAGATATTCTATATCTAAGCTTTATAATTTTTCTTTAACCTAATAGTATAGATTAAAATGTTTTTAATATATATTATAATAGAATTATCTAGAAACTTATATAGTATTTTACTAATATATTCCTAGAGTATTACTAGAGTTTTAGTAAGCTTATAAAAATAGATAATCTGTTTAAAAAGGTTATACTAAATATAAAGAACTATTTTCTCCTAATCTTCATTTTTAATCTATATCTTATACAAAGCTATAATAATATTAAGCTTTGTAAACTAGTAAATACTAGTAACCTTCTAGAAAGGCTTTAATATAAAAAGTAAAAGTACTTTTTTTATAATAGTATTTAAAATCTAATAATCTGAATAAAACTTAATACCTCTACTAAGTTTCTTAAGAAAGAGAATAAATATTTTAATAATTAACTTGGTAGTTTTATGAAAACTTTTATTTAGGAAATTTTCTAGTGTTTTCTAAAATACTAATAATTCGTACTATTATATACTATAGAAAATATTTTAAATAAAAGAAGATTATTGTTATTTTTATCTAGTATTAATAGGATTATTTAATCTAATAACCTTTTACTAATAAAAGTTTAATAAGCTTTTTCTAAGTTAAATAAATCTTACAACTCTTTAAATTTATTTACTAAAATATCTTTCCTTAGGTTAACTAAAGTTTTAAATATTAAACCTTTCTTAATATCTTTAAGTCTAATAGATATTACCTAGTAAGTTCCTAAGATTAATTCTTATATTTTTGGTAATCTTCTAATATATAATTAAAAAAGAATTTATATTTAAAACATATACTAATCAAGTCTCCATCATAGTCTTTCTTAGTATTCTAGGTATACTAAAACTCTTCCTTTACTATAATTTATATACTAAATACTAATATTATATATAATATAATTATTTTCTATTTAGAACTACTTAAAATATAACTTTAATAATTTGGTTACTTTTACTCTATACCTAGAATAGTATCTAAGCTCTTTACTTTATATATAGATTTAACTATNTATTAAAGGTCTCTAATCTATTTAAAGTCATATACCTCTCAGGACCTTTTAAAAAAACTATACCTAATATATTAAACTATATAGATACTACTAGTTCTGAGGAACTACTATACAGAAGAGAACCTTAAATCGTAAATATAGTTAGTTAATATAATAGCTAACAAATACGGAAAATATATTACAAAGGGAAAGTATAAACCTATATCTATTATAGTTACTCTTTAAAAATCGTAGTTATATAATACTAATACTAGCTAGCTAGTAATAACTACTACTAGCTATTACTATTAATAGTTACTAGCTATTAATATTAATAGCTATTAGCAAGAGCTAATAGCTAGTAATAATTACTATAATTAGTTTATATAATCAGAAAATATATAGCTACTAGTTACGCTTACCTACTATAGGATTCGAACGTACTACTCTTACTATAAAACGGTAAAAGCTAGCTAGATATTAAACTACTACGTCAAACAGGTCTTTTTAAGAATTATAATTAATATTTAATACTTATATAAGTTAATTTCAATATATGTATTATAATATCTAACCTACCTATTTAAAACTTAGAATTTAGATAATTAATATTTAGTTAGATAAAAACCTATTTTAAAAACTTTATTTAATAAGAATAGTTAGAACAATTCTATTATATTCTCATTTTTTTATATTAGTATAATAAGAATTTTATATTAAAAACAAAACTTATTCTAAATTATTTATATATTTAATTACTTTTACTCTATACCTAGAATAGTATCTAAACTCTTTACCCTATATATAAATTTAACTATAAATCTTACCTAATAATAGTATTCATACTATTACTAGCTCATAACTGGTTAAAACAGTAATAAAATTACCTATTATCATAGACAATTATACCCCTAGTTCTAATATTTAATCCTATAATAATAGAAAACCTCGTAGTGATAGTCGGGGAAAACTTTATTAAAACTAAAGCTTAATATACATAGCTAAAAGTAACTACTAAAGTTATAGGGTTAAGAACTTTTATAAACCTCTTAAAGATAGAATAAAATAGAGTACTAAAAGCTAAGTATTCCGTAATCTATTATTCTTCTATATCTAAACTATTTTTATTAAAGTCTAATAGCTAGAATAGTAATATACTGTATTTTCACAATAGAACTGAAATCTCCTTAGAATCTATATAGCTACTTATAAAAAAAGAAGTATAGAATAGGTATAGAGATATCTAGCTATAATTATAATAATTAAAAGTATTATTTTATTAAAATAAACTTTAATAACATTATCCTAAATATTATAATTAATAAGTAATTTATAGATATTTAGAAGAAAATTATCTAACTAACTTATAACTTATTATACTAAGCTAATAATATTAAAAACTAGGTATTAATTAGGTAGTACTTTAATATTAATATACTATTATAATACTAGTTACTAGATATTTTAGAATATTATGATAATATAATTATAGAGATTTGAAAAACTATCTAGCTATACTAGAAATATCTATATCTATATAAGTATTATTTATAGATTAGCTATATTTAATATATTAAAATTATTTACTAATAATTATTTTATATATAGATTTATCTATAAATTTTACTTAATAATAGTATTTATGCTAATACTAGCTTATAACTAGTTAAAATAGTAATAAAATTATTTATTATTATAGATAATTATACCCCTAGTTCTGATATTTAATCCTATAGTAGTAGAAGACTTCGTAGTAATAGTTTATGTAGGGAAAGCTTTATTAAGATTAAGGTTTAATATATATAGCTAAAAGTAACTACTAAAGTTGTAGGGTTAAGAACTTTCTTAAATTTCTTAAAAATAGAATAAAATAGAGTATCAAGAGCTAGGTATTCCGTAATCTATTACTTTGCTATAATTTTTATAATAGAACTCAAATCTCCTTAAAATCTATATAGCTATTTCTAACAAGATAACTATAAGATAGATATAAAGATATCTAGCTATAACTATTATAATTAAAGTTATCAGTATATTAGACTAAGTTTTAATGAAATTATTCTAAATACTATAATTAAAAAGTAGTTTATATATATTTAAAAGAAAGTTATCTAGTTATCCTATAAGTTATTATATTAAGCTAATAATATATCGGAGATTAGGTATTAATTAGATAATACCTTAATATCAATATCGTAGTAGAATAATAGTTATTGGATATCTTAAAATATCATAATACTATAATTATAAAGACTTTAAAGGTTATTCAACTATACCAGAAGTATTGATATCTATATAAGTATTATTCATATATTAGCTATACTTGATATATAAAAATTACTTACTAATAAGAATAAGTTAAGTCTTATTATACTTATATAGAGATTATAAGTTAACTTATATTAGTAATAGAGAACCTTTATATTAGTAGTATAAAGTATTATCTTAGGGGTAAGTAAGGTTTAGTAAGAATATTAAGGTTATAAATATCGAAATTATAATAAATATTCGAATAGAGTACCTATAGTTAGTAGTAATTAAATATCTCGAGATATTCGAATTATACGTAGTTGTGAGGGTATAAGAATATAAATATATAAGGTTATCGCGGAATAAGTTATTAGTTATTTATTATCTACGAAAAGATTAATATAGGGTAGGTATACTAGCTACTATAGTTATAAGGGGCTTAGCTTTAGATTAAATAAAAGTTAGCTATAATAGTTAGTAGGGGGATAAGAAGGCTAAAGTTATACTTCAAGGGGTAATATATCTATTAATAGTCATAGTAGGGAGTAAGCTATTAGCTCTTGCTATATTATATATATAAAAGTATTAACTATATTATATTTAAGTAGCTTAAGATTAAAATAGTTAGTAATTATTATAAAAGTTCGAAATAATATACCCACTAGAATTACTATATAGGTTTAATAGTTATTTTATAGCTATTAATCTCTATAAATAATTAGATAAGCTTTGATTTTTAAGAAGTATTTATATTTATTAAGTTTATTTGGTTACTCTTGCTGTGTACTTGGAATGGTATCTAAGTAATTAAGTTTAAAAGTATAAATCTAGTAGTATTTCAAAGAAGTTTTGTTTCTTCTAAAAGTTTTATTAATTTTATTTTAGGAATAGAATATAGTATAATTCTTAAGATAAGTTTATTTAGCTATTCCTATTATTTTAATATATAGATAAATAAGTATTACTAAGTAAGATATAAATAATAATAGTAGTCTTTATTATAAGATTCCTAGAATAGGAATTTCTACTTCTTATTATAGGCTATGCTTAGCTAGTTAACTCTAGCTCTACCTAAGTCCCGACAACTATGCCTAAGAAGTTAGGTACTAGTAGGTTATTAGTAAGCTCTTAATATTACTCCTAAGTAGACTTTTTATACTTTTTATAAGGATTTCTCTTTTTTTTTAGTTTTAAATAAATAGTATTTATACTCTTTATAGCTAAATTATAGTCTAAGCTTAGCTTTTTATATATTTAGAATTTAGATTTATCTTCTATATAAGTAATACTAGGTTCAATATAGCCCCTTACTAGTTAAGAAGAAATACTAATTAGTAGAGTATTATTTTCAAGTATAAAGAGATATTAGGTTAAATATAGCTTTTTATTAAATAGAGGGATAAGAGTAAAGTATTATTTTTTACTAGTTATAGTTTTTAAGATATATTTAAGAAAGTATAGTTTTTAATAAAGACTTATGATTAAGTATTAAGGTTAAATATTATTATAAAATAGAGAGAATTAATATTCTTTAAGAGACCTTTATAACTAGTATTATTATAGACAATTTACTACTATAGTATTCAAGTATAATTATTTTTTTATTTTATAAGAAGATTATAGTACTAATTACTAGGTTAGTAGAGAGGAAGTTAGAATTTTCCCCTAATACTACTACTACCCCCCTAGAATCTACTTATATAGTTTCTACTTTTTAAAAAAGGTTTTTCTTTTTTTTAATAAGTTTTTAAATTAAAAAAAGGAGTATAGTATTTAAGTTTACTAGATAAGGGGAAAATTAAAGATTAATTAGGATTTTTTTAAGATAGATAAATAGAAGTAGTACTTAGTTTATTCTTTTTTAGATTTTATGGTTTAGTAAATAGTAGATACTTTTTTTATAATTAGAAGATTAGGGGGAAACTAGGATCCCTAAGATTTTATAATTTATTTAGATTATATTTATTTAAAATTTAATAGTTAGTTTTAAATTATTATTTAGTTATCGTTTTTCTAGTAGAAAGATATTAAGAAGTTTACTATTTTTTTATAATTTAAGAAAATCTTTATAGATACCAGAAGTTATAGTTAGTTTAATATAGTCTAGATTTTTTTACTAGAGATTATACTAGTTTCCTACTTCAAAAAGCTTTTTATTATAATTAAGTTTTTTACTATTTATAGCTAGTAGTTCTTAAACGTATAGGATATTATTTAGAAGATAAACTATATAAAANGTTTTTTATTATAGTTAAGTTTCCTATTATTTATAATTAGTAGTTCTTAAACGTATAGGATATTACCTAGAAAATAAAGTATATAAAAATACTATTAATTTGGTAAGCTTTAGTTACTTAACTTTTTATATTAAAAAATTAAGATAGAAATATAATAATAACTAGGACTATATATAAGTAGTATTACTACTATAAGTCTTCTAGTTCTATAAGTTCTACTAAAAAAGCTCCCCTATTATAGAAAGATATATATAAGTATTATAGTTATTATAAAAGAAACTATATTACTAAGAACTATATTAATACTAATATAATAAAGAAGAAAAAAAAGGGATTAAAAGTTACTAAAGTAGAACCTTAGAAACTAAAAGACTTAGAAGATAATATTAGTTCCCCCCCTAGTAAAGAAAAAATATAGTAAAAGAGTAATTCTAACATAAAGTTAAATATTAGAACTTATAAAAACGGAATCTTAGGAATAGAGGAAATAGTAGAAATAAGAGGGTAATAAGTAGTTAACTATTATCTAGATAAGAATTAATAGAAACTATACTATTAGTACTCTAGTAGATACTAGTTATAATATTTATACTATGATTAATATATTTTTTATAAAGAAGTTATATTTATTACTTATTAATATAATAAAGAAAAAAATAAAGGGTTATACTAATGATAAACTATNATAAACTATTACCTAGTAGTATTCTAGGAATTACTAAGTTATCCCTAGAAATAAGAAAGTATATATAAGAGATCTATATTTATATTATAAAAAGATTATTACTAAAGTTATATTTTAAGTAATCTTAGATAGAAGATAACTATATTATACATAATACTAATATTTAGTAAATAAAATATAATAAAGAAAAAGTTATAGTATACTTAGAATACTAGGAAAAACTTACTAGGATCCAGGAGATTTATTTAATATATTTTTTAAATATAAATTCCTTTTTAATTATATATTAGAAGATTACTAAGATATAAAGATTAGAATTAGGGGCTTACTAAGTAATATCTATTAACTTTAAAGATATTAAGAAAACTCTAATACTTAAAATTCTAGTTAATCCGAGGAAATATATCCTAGTAAATATACTTAGAAAATTCCTAGACTTCTTTAACCTAGAGAAAACCTATTAAGTATTAATTAGTAAGGGATTATTAGATTATATAATTTTATTAATACTTAATAAAAATAGGAATAATCCTCTTTTCCCCTAAAATTCCTTCTATAGTATATTATAATAAGAGTTATTAATATTTAAGAAAATACTAGAAGATTTCTTAGATAAAAAGTTTATTAAAACTAGTAAATTAGCTATTAAAATACTTATTTTCTTTATTANATTTTCATTACTAGGAAACCTAATAGAAGTATTAGGTTTTATATAGATTATAGAGCTTTAAATATAATTATAAACAAATTAGTATTTTTTTTACTTTTTATATTAGAAATTCTCTGGAAAACTACTAGTATCTACTAGTTTATAAAGCTTAATATTATTACGGCTTTTGATAAGATATAGATTAAGGATAAAGACTAGGAGAAAATAGTATTTTATACTTAATATAGTTTTTTAAGTAAATTATTTATCTACTTAGGTTTACTAGGGTTTTAGTAAGTATTTTATATTTAGTATAGTTTTTTTGAGTAGATTATTTGTTTTTTTAGGTTTATTAGGGTTTTAGTAATATTTTAGTAGTATATTAATAAGATATTATATAAGTTTTTAAATAATTTTATTATAATATATATTAATAATATCCTAATCTATACTACTAAGTTAAGAATAGATTATAAAGTTTAAGTATAGAAAGTATTTTATTATTTTACTAATACTAGGTTATTTCTAGATCTAAAGAAATATAAGTTTTTAGTAATTATAGTAAAATATATAGGGTTTATTTTAATAGTAGGAAAGTATTTCTTATAACTTTTTTAAGTTAATTATAATTAAAAACTAGTTTTTCCCCAGGTTTATAAAAAAAGTTTAAAGTTTCTTAGGATTTTATAATTAGTATACCGATTTTATCCCTAAGTATAGTAAAATTATAGAATTATTAACTTAACTAATTTAGAAGGATNAAGGATTTCTTTTTCTAGTAAGGAGTAGAGTAAGAGGTTATTTTTATTAAGCTTAAATACTTTTTTATAGAAAAACTAGTATTCTATATATTTAACCCCGAGGTTATTATTACTATAGAAATTAATTATTCTAGGTTTATATTAAGAGGAGTTCTAATTTAAGAAGATAGTATAAGTATAGTTTACTTAGTAGTTTTTTATTCTTAATAATTATCTACTATAAAATATGATTATTTAATTTATAATAAGGAGTTATTAGTAATATCGGTATATTTATAAGTCTAGAAAGTTAAGTTTTTAATTATTAAATAGTTTAGGGTTTTTTTTAGATTATAAAAGTCTT
>RYZW01002306.1:0-13377 GCA_004367215.1 Colletotrichum trifolii
TTAACGTCTAGCTGGCTCTTACTATTATAGTAAGAGTAGTAGGTTCGAATCCTGCGGCGGGTAAGCGTGACTAGTAGCTATATACCTTCCGATTACGTAAACTATATAGTAACTACTACTAGCTATCGGTACTTGCTACTACTAGCTATTAATAGCTAGTAACTATTAATAGCTAGCTAGTAATAGGTATAACGGCTAGTTAGTATTAATATTATATAACTATGATCCTTAAAGAGTAACTATAATAGATAGGCCTATACTTTCTCTATATATCACCTATTATATTAACTAACTATATCTTACTACTTAAGGTTTCCTCTGTAATCTCTATAGTTCCTCAGTATTAGTAGTATCTAGTAGGTAAATAAGGTAAGAGCTGATAACTAGGTATAACTACTTTTAAAGGGTCCCGGAGAAGTATATAACTTTAAATAGATTAGAGACCTTTAAAGAACTAGTAGTATCTATAGGGTTTAATATACTAGGTATAGCTTCCTTTAAAGGGTCCCCGAGAAGTATATAACTTTAAATAGATTAGAGACCTTCAATACAACCATATATAACTTAAAATAAATAAACTTCTTCGTATTACTAACTTTCTTAGCTTTTAACTAAAACCAATTAAACTTAAATAAAAAGTCTTAAGCTAAAATACTTTTTTTATTAGTCTGAAGAATCTAGAGAACTTCTAAATAACTCTTAAATACTTTATAAGTTTAATTAGAAACTAGTATATAAGTAATCCTTAAACTATTCTTATACTAGTAGTATTAATCAGAAACTAAATCTCAACTACTAATACTAATAATACAAAAATAGGGTCCCTATAAGAAAGTAAAACTAGAGTTATATATTATATAAAAAATAGTTTAAACTAGTTATAAATCTCTAATAACTTTTATTTAAAGTAAATAATTCTTATATTCCTTAGTAATCTTACTTTCTTTAAAAGAAAGTAGATTTAGTTAAAATCTTCTTTAGAGTAATAGACTTATTACTAAGTTTTATAAGTTATTATTTAGTAGTTTCTAACTAATATTTAAAATTATTTATCTCTAATAAAACTTCTTGATCTCTAACCTATAAAAACTTTCTTATTATACTAGTAGTAGTTTTCGCGTAGTTTTTAAGTAGTTTAGCTATTTCTTTAATATTTTTATTACTATCTTCTTCTTTATTAATAATAACCTTAAATACTTTATTATTATTACTAATAAGCTTAAATACTTCATTTTCCTTTTTAGGGTTACTAATTAAATTATCCTCTTTATTATTAGAAAAAGGTTTTAGAGTAGTAATTTTCCTTAGATGACTATAAATATATTTCAAATTAGTAGTAATAGCAGGATTCTTAGTTAGCGTAGTTCTTTTTTTTATAATACTATTTAGCTTAGGTATCTTAGTAAATTTAGGGGATAGTAATAAATATTCTAATAAATCAAAGAACTCTTTAAAATATAAACAAATAAATAGTTTCAAGTAAAGTAATTTATTTTTATACTATTATAAAAGGTTTAAACTACTAATAAAATTATTTTCCTTAATAAAATTAAACTATACTTAAATCTTAAATATAGAATACTCTTAGACAAATTGATTAAAGGTAAAAAGTGTATTAATAGAGAAAGAGGAAAAAAAGAAAAAATAAAGATTAAATTTTTCGAAGAAAGAAAATTAAATTAAAAACTACTAAGCAAAATAAACCTCCTAAAAGAACATGGAAAAATATTTTAAATTTAGTATTTATTATCCTTATTAAGTATACAAAAATAAGAATATACCTAAAATAATTATAAATATTGACTTTCTATTACTTTTAAAAATAGGATTAAAAAATCAGTTTAACTTAAAAATATAATAAACAAGAACTAGTATTAGATTACTAACTAAAATAGATATAAAATACTCTAGAAACTTAATAGTAATATTATATCAATTATTAATAGCTTATTTCTCAGCCTTAGTAAAAAAGTCCCGAGGTTCAATAACATCTTTCTTAACAGACTCGAAAGGCTTATTCTATAATTAGAGTATTAATAATAACTAATATATATTATTATATTCAAATCCAATATATAGAATTTATTTTACTAATATATTACCTATAAGATAAGAAACTAACTATCAAAAGTATTAATATAAATAATAAGAAAGAAACTATCAAATAAAGAATTAATAAATAGTTTATTTATAATATATGAAGAAATCAGATTACTAGTAATTTTAAGTAGACCTAACTAATCATCCTTACTAATACTCAGCATAAATAGTTAAATATATAATAGATTATAATAACTCCATCAATTTCTTTTATTTCAATTCTAGAAAATCTATTTTAGGAACTATCTACTCTATTTTATTTATTTAGTATATAAGTTAAATGATATAAGAATATCTCGAGTAGCTCTACTGCTAAAGGGGTATATAAGAATATATATAATACTAAAACTACTATATAACTCTACTAGCTATTATATAACTCAGGTAGTTTATATAAAGTATAACGTTTCCATTTATACGCGCTTATATACTTCATTCTAGTTAGAAGAAAATATACCTTTAAACAACCCACTTTCAGACCATATATGATATCATTTATTCATTACAACTGTTAAAACATAATTCCTCTTATGTACCTTATAAAGAAGTATTAAAATTATAGCTAAAGTCTATTACTCTATTTAGAATTATAACTAAATCTATACTAACTCTATATCCTATTTCTCTATATAAAAAGTATTTAAAAACTTAAATAATCTCTAAATACTCTTATAACCCTATACTTTCTATTTATTCTAGAAAACTAATTTTTGGAATTTAGGTTTTATAACTTCTATTAATAAACTCTAAATTATTTGAACTTTAATATTAGAATATTTAATATTTAAGCTTTCAACAATCTATATATCTCGGAACTCTAAATATTCTATATAATATAAAATTAACCTTTCTAAAAATAAACTCTATTTTAGTTATATAGATAGCAAAATTCCCTACTTCTATAGAATCCGAACTTCTTATTATTATTACTATTTCTACTAATACTAGTACTATTTTCAGATACTACTTTAAACTCCTTATTCTTCTATAGTTAATAGTTGTATTATTCCCTGAGACCTTTACTAGTACTTCAGTATTAGTTTAACTTCTGTAGAATCCGAACTTCCTATCATTATCACTATTTCTACCAATACCAGTACTATTTTCAGATACTACTTTAAACTCCTTATTCTTCTATAGTTAATAATTATATTATTCCCTTAACCTATTACTAATACTTCAGTATTAGTTTAACAAAGATATCTCATATTAAAAATATATCTACTAGATTTCCTTAGCAGAAGGAATAATGGAATAAAAGAGTAAATAATAGTTATATTTAGTAAAAGAATATTATTATTAATTAATCTAAATACATACTAAAAGAGGTATAGAAAGCTTCTTTTATAGTACTACGGTTAGTTCTAGAATATTCTAACTAGTAATCATCAGAATATTCGAGTAATATAGGCTTGCGTAAGTAATTAAGAATCCAAAGTTAATTACTAGTAAGTACCCTATAAAAAGAACGAGGTAGAATATTCTAGTGAATATTTAACGGTAAGTCGAGTACTACTATAGGGTAAAAACCTATAGCCTAATATTCTAACAAATTTTAATAAACCTATACTAAATATAATAATGAACAGGTAGTATATAGATATTTAAAAGAATATTATCTAGCTAACCTATAACTTACTATACTAAACTAATAATATTGACAACTAGGTATTAATTAAGTAATACTTTAATATAATTATACTATTATAATACCAGGTATTAGATATTTTAGAGTATTATAGTAATATAATTATAGAATATTATAGTAATATAATTATAGAGGTTTTAAAAACTATCTAGTTATACTAGGAATAATTATATTTATATTAGTATTACTTATATATTAGTTATATTTAATTGACGTATTGAGATCGTTTATTAATATGAATAAGCTAAATTCTACTATACTTATATAGAAATTATTAGTTAGTTCATATTTGTAATAGAGAACTTTTATATTAGTAGTATAAAGTCTTATCTTAGGGATAGGTAAAGCTTAGTCTATAGTAAAAATATCAGGGTTACGGATATAGAGGTTATGATAAATATTGAAATAGAGTATTTATAGTTAGTAGTAATCAAGTATCTCGAGATATTTAAATTATGTATAGCTATGAAAGTATAAGAGAGTGAAAGTATAAGGGTATAAGGTTATAAGGTTATCGTAAAAAGGGTTATTAGTTATTTATTATCGAAAGACTTAATATAAAGTAAGTATACTAGTTATAGTTATAAGGGGTTTAGTTCTAGATTAACTAAAAGCTAGCTATAGTAGTTAGTAGGGGGGAAGGAGGGTTGAAATTATATTTTAGAGGGTAATATATCTACTAATAGTCGTAGGAGAGAGCGAGCTATTGGCCCTCCCTAGTTTGATAATAGTATAACTATATAGAAAGAAATATAGTAATATAAACTACTAATTTCTATAATTACTTCAGTATTATCGATAGTTTACATTATTAAATTATAATCTTAATATATTATGAAATACTTAATCTTTTTAACTTGAAAACTTTATTATAGAGATAGTAATGAAAATATAATCGTAGAAATAATAAGATACTATATATAAGAGGGGCTAATAGCTTGCTCTTTACTATAACTATGAGGAAGATATACTACCTACTAAAGTACAACTTTAGCCTTCTTACTTCCTTACTAACTACTATAACTAACTTCTAGTTAATTTAAAGCTAAGCCCCTTATAGCTATAGTAATTACTATACTTACCCCGTATTAATCTTTTTAATAATAAATAACTCATAACTCTTTCTATAATAACCTTATACTTTTATACTTTTATAACAAGATTATACAATCTACATAATTCGAGATATTTAATTACTACTAACTAGAAGTATTGTATTTAAATATTCACTATAACTTCTATATTTATAACTTTAATATTTCCTAGACTAAAGTTTACTTACCCCTAACATAGGACTTTATACTATTAATATAGAAGTTCTCTACTACTAATATAAACTGATTTATAATTTATAATTTCTATATGAAAATAATAAGATTTAACCTATTCGTATTAGTAAATAACTTTAATATAAGAATTAAATATAGCTAGTATATAAATAATGCTTATATAGATATAAGTATTTCTAGTATAACTAGATAGTTTTTGAACTCCTATAGTTATATTATTATAATACTCTAAGATATCTAATAACTAGTATTATAGTAAAATATTAATATTTTAGTATTATTGATTTAATATTTAGTCTCTAATATTATTAGTTTAGTATAGTAAGTTATAGAATGGCTAGATAATATTCTTTAAATATTTATAAATTACGTATTAATTATAATATTTGGAATAGTTTTATCAGGAATAACGTACTTGAGAAGTAGAGTTTATTCTAGTTAAACCTTAGATATAAGTACTATATCTATAAACCTTACTTTACTTAAACTACTTTAAATAGAGTTTTATATAGTATATATAGCTATATTTAGTTATATACAATATATTCTAGATTTTACTTCTTAATTATATATAATAATTAAAAGTCTCATGATACCAAAACGCTACTAGGATAAAAATATATATTACGTTAAATTTATATATCTTAACTATGAAGATATCTACGAGAAATACTTCTCTTCTAATTTTCTAAAAGAGCTAATTAATATCCTGTTTAATATAATACTTTCTTAAGTCGAAACTAAAGCTTATAACTTATAGGATTACTTTAACTTTAAAGTAATTACTTACTAAAGTTTCTTTTTAGAGTTTTTTCAAAGGCTATTCTTAAGTAATCTTCTAAAAACTAGGTAATACTAATAAACCTTTAAAATACCTAAATTGAATATTCTTGAAACCTTTACCCCTAGAAAAGTTAACTATAAAGAAGATTAATAACTCCTAGTAAATACTATTAAAGAAATTTATATAAGAAATATTATAGACTTTATAGAGAAAAACCTCAGAACCTGTATAATTTTCTATAGCCCCTATACTTCAAAATCTCAAGATTACTAATATAAGTAATTAAACTAAACTTATTTAATAAGTTAGATTTTAAAAGTATATCATTAAAGTACTATAGTATTAGTATTACTATATAGAAGAAAGTATTATAGTATAAACTGTAGATTTCTATAACTACTTTAATATTATAGATAACTTATACTTCTAAAATACTATTTTAGTATACTATAAAATACCTTAGTTTCTAAAATTTAAGTATTTCACTATTTAGTTAGTTTTGCTCTATACCTAGAATAGTATCTAAGCTCTCTACCTATATATAAGTTTAACTATAAGGTTTACCCTATAATAGCATTTATGCTAATACTAGCTTATTACTAGTTAAAATAGTAATAGAATTACCTATTATTATAGATAATTATACCCCTAGTTCTTATATTTAACATTATAGTAATAGAAGACTTTATAGTAATGATCGGGGAAAACTTTATCTAAATTAAAGCTTAGTATATATAGCTAAAAACAACTACTAAAGTTATAAAGTGGAGAAATTTTATAAACTTCTTAAAAATAGAATAAAATAAAATACTTCTGAAAACTAGGTATTCTATAATCTATCACTCTTCTATATCTTTTATAATAAAATTAAAATCTCCTTAAAATCTATATAGCTACTAGAGAAAAAGGAGATATAGAATAAGTATATAGTTATAAGTATTATAATTGAAACTATTATTTTATTAAAAGAGGTTTTAATAAAATTATTCTCAGTATTAAAATTAATAAGTCATTCAAAATATTCAAAGAAGATTATCTAGTTAAATTATAATTTACTATATTAAGCTAGTAGTATTAAAGACTAGGTGTTAAGTAAGTAATACCTTAGTATTAATATCCTATTATAATACTAGTTACGAGATATTTTAGAGTATTGGAATAATATAATTTTATAGGTTTTAAAAGTTATCTAGCTATACTAGGAATATTTATATCAATATAAGTATTATTTATAAGTTAGTTATAATTAACTAATATGTTAAGATTTTTTATCAAAAAATAGGCTAAATCTTACTATACTTATATAGAAATTATAACTTAACTTATATTAGTCGTAGAGAACTTTAATATTAGTAATATAAAGTCTCGTCTTAGGAGTAAATAGGGTTTAGTCTAGAGGATATTAAAGTTACGGATATTAAAGCTATAATGAATATTCGAATAGGATACTTATAATTAGTAGTAATTAAATATCTCGAGATATTTGAATTATATATTAATACCTATAAAGGCGTGAAGGTATAAGGGTATAAGTTTATCATAGAAGGAATTATTAGTTATTCATTATTAAAAAAGTTAATATGGGGTAGGTATACTAGTTATAGCTATAAAAGGCTTAGCTTTAGATTAACTAGGAGCTAGCTGTAATAGTTAGTAGGGGGGGTAGGAAGGCTAAAGTTATACTTTAGGAAGTAATATATCTACTAATAGTTGTAGTAGAGAGTAAGCTATCAGCCCCTCCTGAAGTATTTTACTATAAAATAATGATTCAAATATAGTTTCAGAAATAATAAGATATTATATATAAAATCTAGTAATTAACTATACTCTTTCTATTATTAGAGTATTTTGGGTTTATAATCTTATAAGTTTACTAATTTACTTACTAATTAAATCTTATATATAAAGCTATATATTTATAATTTATATTTATCTAGATTTGATATTTCTATATAAAATTATTCTAGCTATTATAGACACTATATAATACTTCTCCAAAACTTTATAGTATAATGAGATAAATTATAGTATTTTTAATATTTTAGTAAAAACATTTATTTTTATTTCGAATATTTAAAATAATGTTGGAAGTTAGTTATAAGAAATACTTTAGTAGTACTTTAATAGTATTATCATGAATTTGAAGAGTTTATATTTAAAGTAAAAACTCTTTACTAGACTATAGGAGTAGTAGTTATATAGAGCTTTAATAGTAATATCTTATAATAAATTTAAAGCTTAGGTCTATAATATACCCCCTATTACTTTTCTATTTTATTGTTATAATAAGATATAATATTAATAGCTTTATAATATACTAGTAACTTCTAATTACACAAGTTAGTTTAACTAATAAGAAGAATTCGTTTAAGATATTTCCTCTAGGTATTATTAATATTAGATAGTTTTACTAATAAGAAAATATAAGTATTATTAATATTAGATAGTTTTACTAATAAGAAGATTTATACTATTTCTACCCTCAGTAGTCCTATATTATATTCTCTTTTCTATTCATCTATAAGAAGCCTTTGTTTCTTTTTTTATATAGTTCTCTTTTGTCTAGATTTATATAACTTCTTATTTCATACTTACTATAATATTACTATTTCGCTACTTTTCTACTTTCTTTCCTTTTTTTGTATCTTGTTTATTATTATATTAATTACTATTACTACTAGGTCCGGACCTGCTAATAATAACCCTTCTTATTATTATATTTCTTCTAAGCTTATTACTTATACTTATAGTAGTTATATTATAGAAAGTAATTCTGATAATAATAAGAACTAGTTCCCTAATATAGTTATCTCTACTTATTTGAATTATTATTTTAAGTAAAATAGGAGTAGTATTACTTATCTTTATATACTAGGTTATAGCTAATCCTACTACTAATACTTAAAGTTGAAAAGTAAGTATAAGTAGGGCTTTTATTTCTTTACTACTAGCTTTAAGTTCCGTATTACTAGCTGCCAAGTTAATTGTTTAATTATACTTAATAATTATATTATTACTTTTATAATTATTATTTCCCAAGAGAAAAGTAATATTAAGGGTTACTATATTACTATTCTTTCGCCTGAGGTTTCTAGTATAGTTTAATGTTGTAATAACTATTTCTATTATATTTAATAAGTAGCTTTTACTTATATTACTACTATACTTATTATTCTTTCTTTTAATATTAGAGATATTCCTACCCCTATTTCTATTTTTATTTCTAAGTAAACTATTGCTAGTTTTAGTAGAAGTATATAAATATCAGTAAGTTTTTCTTTTTCGTTTTCTTTATTTTTATTATACTGATTTCCTTATAATAAAGTACTATAATATATTCTCGTAGTTATATTATACTCTACTAATATTATAGTTATATCTTTAGCTTTATTAATACTAGCTTACTTATCTATTACTACTATATAATTACTACCCTTTATTAATACTAATAATAGCCTATTTTAAAAAAAATGCTACTTATCACTATTCCTAATAATAAGGAAAAAGAAGAAGAAAAAGATAATAAGAGAAAAGAGGGATTCTATAAATATAAAGAAGTATAGGATAATATTAATCTTTCTACTTAATTTATTTATTTAGTATTCCAGGGGTAAGTCTAGTAGCTAGTTATATAGACCCCCTAAAAACTATTATATTATTTAATTTATAGTTTATATAATCTCTTACTATTAGTAAATTAATATTAGGTTGTTGTTTTCCCTAATATTCTTATACTATAATTTAAATTTTGAAATAGTTTTATTATTAGTAAAGTTCTTATAAACTCTTATATGAGGGTATTTTAACTTTTCTATTTAACTAATATATTATAGTTATATTTTTATTTTAATATGTTTTTTACTATGAGTATTTCCTCGATATTATACTTTTCCTAAGTTTTATTATTTTCCCTAGTAAAAACTAGGATAGGATTAAGGTATATGTTTATATATTACTATAATACTAATAAGATATCCTCTATTAATTTCATAGAATTAATATAAAGTATTAAGTAGATATTGATAGGGATATCTAATGTAATATTTAGTAGGTTTGGTATATTAATAACTTTATATTTAGAAAATATTTAATTAAGTTTCTTATTTAGTTAAATTGTTTTGATATAGTATAGTAATAGTTATATTTTATTTTTAACCTAGAATATTCTAATTACCTATTACCTATTACGTTTTATTTATGATTATTTTATTATATTATTTTATATATATTATTACTATTTAAGCTATAGTAATACTATTTATAAAGTAAGATTGGAAAATTAAATTTTATCCTAAGCTAGAATATATAGTTTTTATTATTATTTAGGAGTATAAGATAAGTATAATATTAAACCTATTTAGGAGTTTATTTAGGTTTATTTTAGTTACTAAAAAGTTTTTATTATTTAGTACTAGTTAGTAAATAGTAATATAAGTTAGATAATCCAATTATAAGAAAGTAATATATATTTATAAGAAACTTTGAATTTTAAGTATTATCTTTTCTATTTTACTATCTATCTAGAAATAGAATAATATTAATAATAGTTATTATACTTTTACTAATTAGTAAAATATTATTCAGAAAATACTAACCTAGTCTAAACTTTAATAAGTAATAATTAATATAGAGAAGTTATAGAACTACTATTAGGTATCCTCGAACTTCTTATAATAAGTTCTAGTAATTATAAATATTATAGTCTTTAACTAGATATACTTTAATAACTAGTCTATAATAACTATAAAGAACTTTAGGTTTCTTTTTTTAGTAAATAATAGTTCTATTATAAAGTTAATAGAAATTTATAACTAGAATGTATTAGGAATTAGTAGGGGTTATAGTAAATTCTAGTAGTATTATCAACTTTTATATAAAAACTAGTAGATATTATATACTTTATTTAGTTACTTTTACTCTATACCTGGAATAGTATCTAAGCTCTTTACCTTATATATGGATTTAACTATAGGTTTTACCTAACAATAGTATTCGTACTAATACTAGCTTAAAACTAGTTAAAATAGTAATAAAATTACCTATTATTATAGATAATTATACCCCTAGTTCTAATATTTAACCCTATAATAATAGAAGACTTCGTAGTAATAGTTGGGGAAAGTTTCATTAAAACTAGCTAAAGCTTAATATATATAGCTAAACATAACTACTAAAGTTATAGGGTTAAGTACTTTTTTAAACTTCTTGAAGATAAAATAAAACAGAATACCTATAAGAGCTAGGTATTCTGTGATCTATTACTCTTCTATAACCTTTATAATAAAACCGAAATCTCCTTAAAATCTATATAGCTACTTATAAAAGGATAACTATAAAATAAATATAGAAATATCTAGCTATAACTATTATAACTGAAGCTATTAGTATATCAAACTAGGCTTTAATAAAATCATTCCGAATATTATAATTAAAAAGTAACTTATAGATATTCAAAAGAAAATTATCTAGCTATCTTATAAACTACTATACTAAGCTAATAATATTAGTAACTAAGTATAAATTAGATAATACCCTAATATTAATATCCTACTATAATATTAGTTACTAGATACTTTAAAGTATTATAGTACTGTAATTATAGGGGTTTTAAAAGCTATCTAGTTATACTAGAGGTATTTATATCTATATAAGTATTATTTATATATTAGCTATACTTAATATATTAAAATCGATTACTAATAAAAATAAGCCGAGTTCTACTATACTTTTATAGAGATTATAAGTTAGCTTATATTAGTAATAGAGAACTTTTATATTAGTAATATAAAGTTTTATTTTAGGGGTAGGTAAAGTTTAGTAGGGATATTAAAGTTATGGATATTAAGGTTATAATAAATATTCGAATAGAGTATTTATAATTAGTAGTAATTGAATATCTTAAGATATTCTAATTATATATAGTTATAAAAGTATAAAAATATAAGGGTATAAGGGTGTAAAGTTATTATAGAAAGAGTTATTAGTTATTTATTATTAAAAAGGTTAATACGGGGCAGGTATACTAGCTATAGCTATAAGGGGTTCGGGCCTAGATTAATTAAAAGTTAGCTATAGTAGTTAGTGGGGGGTACTCAGGCTGAAGTCGTATTTGTCAGGAATAACGCGTTCGAGCGGTAGAGTTTTCGCTAGAAAAACTCTTAGCCGCGGCACTATCACTATAAGCCTCGCCCTACTTTAACTAGACGAAATAAGACTATATATATTATACTTAGTTATATTTAGTTATATAGAATATATATTAGATTTTGCCCCCTAATTATATATAATAATTAAAAGTCTTATAATACTAAAAAGCTACTAGGCTAAAAAGTATATATTACCCGAATTTATATATTTCGAATATTAAGATATCTATTAAAAATACTTTTATATTAATCCTTAAAGGAACTAATTAGTAGCTTACCTAGTATAATACCTTTTAAGTAGAAGCTAAAACCTATAATCTATAGGAATACTTTAACCTTAAAATAATAACTCGCTAAAACTTCTATCTAAAGCTTCCTCGAGAGCTATTCTTAAGTAATTTTCTAAAAACTAGGTAATACTAATAAACCTATAAGATACCTAAATTAGCTATTCTTAAATCTCTTACCCCTAGAAAGATTAACTATAAGGAAAATTAATAACTCTTAGCTAATACTACTAAAGAAATTTAAGTAAGGGATATTATAAATTTTAAAGAGAAAAACCTAAAAACTTATATAGCTTTCTATAGTTTCTATACCTTAAAAACTTAAACTTATTAATATAAATATTCAAGTTAAACTTACTTAATAAGTTAGATCTTTAAATATATAAGTAAAGTACTATAGTACTAGTATTACTATATAAAAGAGGATATAGTAATATAAGCTATAAACTTCTATAATTACTTTAGTATTATAGATAATCTATATTTCTAAAATACTATTCTAATATACTATAAAATATTCTAGTCCCCGAGACTTAAGTATTTTACTATAAAAGTAATAACTAAAACTTAGTTTTAGAGGTAGTAAGATATTATATATAAAACTTAAGTAGTTAACTATATTTTATCTATTACTAGAATACTATAAGTTTATAATCGTATAATTTCGCTAGTTTACTTACCTATTAAAGCTTATACTTAGAGTTATATACTTATAATCTATAGTTATTTAGACTTAATACTCCTAGATAAAGCCATCTTAGCTATTATAGAAACTATTTAATACTTCCCCGAGTCTCTCTAGTATAGTAAAATAAGCTATAGTACCTTTAATATCTTAACTNATAAGCTATAGTACCTTTAATATCTTAACTAAAACCCCTATAAATACTTCAAATACTCAAAGTAATAAGAGATATTTCTAAAGCTTTAATAAGCTTCTATATTTTCTAAAGTATAGTTTAAGTTACTCTTTAATATACTATTACTATATATATTTTTAATTAGCCTATAAAAGCTAAGTATTAAATATATTAATTAAAGAGAAGACTAAGTAATTATTAGCCTTAGATTTAGACTTTTTGAAAAGAATTTAGAGTTTTAGATAATAATAACTATATAGCTA
>RYZW01002308.1:0-13374 GCA_004367215.1 Colletotrichum trifolii
ATACTAATATTTAAACTTTATAGATAGATAAAAAGATTATAAATAATAAAAAAAAACCTAGTTTTTTAGAAAAGATTCTTTAAGAGGTAATTTAGTATAACTACTAAGAATAATTTTATAGTAATAAATAAAACTAGAGAAATATAAAGATAAATAGATAAGCTACCTTTTTTAGTTTCTATATTAATAAATAAGAAGTTTTCTATCTCTATCTAAATTAATAGTAGTTATAATTATTATAGAATAATTAGTAAAAAGTTTATAAAATAGTAGAACTTTATATTTATTATATTANAGTAAAAGATTTATAAAATATTTAAACTTTATATTTATTATATTACTGTAGCTATACTAATTAGGTATTATCCTAAGTACTAACTAAGAAACTTATATTACTAAAATAGCTAAAATATAGATTAACCTCAATAGTTAAATTTTAGAAACTTTATTCTATATAATCCTAAGGATAGTATACTTAGCTATCCTTAGGGAATTATAATTATAATACTAATAAGTAGTTTTAGATTTTATAAAGAATAAAATATAGATAGATTTAATTAGTAATTTAATTATCTAAGCTATTAGTAATATACTAAAAGAGATATATATAAATAGATTTATAGACTCTATTAAATTACTAGTTATAATATTTTTTAGCTTAGAAAAGGGGGGATATAAGTAATTAATAACTAGCTTAATATAGATTGATATAGTCCTAGTAATTATATTACTTATAATTTTAGAGTAGCTACTACTTACTTTACTAGCTATTTATACTTCTTTTATAGATTTCTTTAATAAAAACAAGCTTCTAGTTTTCTTCTATATAAGGGGTCCCTTAACTATTATATTTACCTAAAGAAAAACCTAGATAGAACTAAACTAGACTTATTATAGGGATTACTATATAATATATTAAAAGAGTATTTCTTCAAGGTCTAATACTAAGTTATAGACCTAATAGATAAAAATTAGGTCTAGGCTAACTTATTTATAACTAGAATACCTATTTTTTGTATTAAGAAATTTAGGGGGAAATAGTAGTTTTATATAGATTATTGCATTTTTAATACTATTAATACTTATAATTACTACTTTTTACTACTAATTAAAGAGATATTATAGTTATTATCTAAAGTAATATAATTTATAAAAGTTAATATTTATATAGTTTTCTATAAGATTTATATTATAGAGGGAAATAAATATAAAATTACTTTTTAAACCTATTTTAACTTATTCGAGTAATTTATTACCTCTTTTAAACTAATAAATATACCTATAATATTCTAATACTATATTAATAATATACTCTAAAATATCCTTAATAACTTTATTATAGCCTACTTAGATGATATCTTTATCTATAGTTATAAGTTAAAGTATAACTATAAAGATAAAATTAAATAAATTTTTAAATAACTATAAAGAGCTAAATTATACTTAAACCTAGAAAAATACGAATTCTTAGTAAAATAGATAAAGTATCTAAGGTTTATTATCAAAGTAAGGAAAAGTATTTACTATAATTTTAAAAAAGTTAAAGTTATCTAAAAATAGGAAATTCCTAAGAATATTTATAATATCTAGAGTTTTTTTAGTTTTGCGAATTTTTACTATAACTTAGTTAACTACTTTTCTAGTTTAATAGAACCCCTTATATAAGGAAAGGTATCTACTATAACTCTAAAAAAGTTAAGGTTATCTAGGAATAGGAGGTTCCTAAGAATATCTATAGTATCTAGAGCTTCTTTAGTTTTATGAACTTTTACTATAACTTAGTTAACTATTTTTCTAGTTTAATAGAACCCTTTATTTAGCTAATATAGAAAGGGGTACTATTTTACTAGGATATTATATACTAGTAGGTATTCGAAAAGCTTAAGCTTATATTTATTTTAGAGCTAGTTATAGTTTAATAAAATCTAGAGTGATATATAGTAGTAGAAGTAGATTATTTAGGGGTAGTATTAAGTAGTTATTTTTTATAGGAGGATAGGGATAGTATATTATAGCTTATTATTTATTATTTAGCTAGATTTATANATTTCTTATAAGAATATAAAGATAGTATATTATAGTCTATTATTTATTATTTAGCTAGACTTATATTAGTTTAGTAAAGCTATACTATTTATAATAAAGAACTACTAATAGTAGTATTATATTTAAAAGTATAGTTAGTAGAATTATAAAGTATAGTAGAACTATTTACTATTCTTTCTAATTATAAAGTATTAGAATACTTTATAAGCCTGAGATTTATCTTAGAATAACAAGCTAAATAAGTAGAAACTTTATTAGAATTTAGCTTTATTTTGAAATATTACTTAGGTTATTTTACTAAGTATTTTAATATTCTCTCTTAATAAAACTAAGATAATATAATAGAACTAAAACTTATAATATAAGTTTTCTAGTTTCTCTAGGTTAATTATAAGGATAAAAATAAGTTTTCCCTAATATTCTTAATTTATAATATATAGATAGAAGAGGGCTAGGAGAGGGCTATACTAGTAAGAAATAACTATTAATATATTACTAATAAACTACTAGATAAATATACTATATTCTAAAATACTATATTACTATTACTTTAGAACTAAGTAATTATAGTAATATTAATATATAAAGTTTAACTAGATATTATCTACTAAATAGTAAGGATATTCCCTCTAGAAACTTTAATATAAATATAAGTAGCTAATTATATAATAGGGAATAATAGTATTTTATTTTATTAAAACTAAGTTTAGATCCCTAAATATAAGTTACTAATAATAGTAATTCTCTAAATAATCTATAACTTTTTAATCTTAAGTTATTTTAGTATTAATTTAATATTTATAATACTTTTACAAGATTAGTATTAAGATAGTATATTAAAAGATATTAAATATTTTATATAAATATATAATATCTACTAGTACTTATATAAAAGATAATAGTATTACTAAAGCTTCTTATAATTTTTCCTAATTCCTAATAAATTCTAGTTATAGACTTCTATTAACTTTATAATAGAACTACTATTTACTATAGAAAATAACTTAAGATTCCTAATAATAATTATAAATTAATTATTAAAATATATCTAACTAGAAACTATAATATCTATAACTACTAAAACTTATATAGAGAAATTCTAAGATACTTAGTGGTAGTTCTATAGTTTCCCTATATTAATTATTACTAACTATAGATTAGACTAGGTTAATATTTTCTAGATAATATTATACTAGTTAATAAAAATATAGTAGTTTTTATTAATATTATTCTATCCCTAAATAAATAGTAAAATAGAAAAAGTAATACTTAAAATCTAAATTTTCTTATAAATATATATTATTTTCTTATAATTAAACTAGCTAGTTTATATTACTACTTATCAGTTAGTACTAAATAATAGGGATTTATTAGTAATTAGAATAAGCTTAAATAAGTTTTTAAATAGGTTTAATATTATACCTATCTTATATTTTAAAATAATAGAATAATTGATATATTCTAGCTTAAAATAAATTTTGGTTTTCCTATTTTACTTTAAAGATAGTACTACTATAGTTTAAGTAGTAATAGTATATATATAGTAGTATAATAAGATAGGTATAAATAAGATATAATAAATAACTAAAAAGTTCTAGATAAAGGATAAAGTATAACTATTACTATATTATATTAAAACAAATTAGCTAAATAAGAAACTTAACTAGGTATTTTCTAAATATAAAATTATTAATATATTAAACTTATTAAATATTATTTTAGATATTTCTATAAATATCTACTTAATATTCTATATTAACTTTATTAAACAAGTAAAAAATAGCCTACTAGTATTATAATAGTATATAAATATATAACTTAATCTTATCCTAGTTCTAACTAGGGAAAATAGTAAAACTTATAAAGAATATAATATTAAAGAGATACTAGTAACGAAAAATATACCTAAGTAAAAATATAATTATAATATATTAGTTAAATAAAGAAATTATAATACTTTAATATAAAAACCCTTAGAAAACCTTACTAATAATAAAGCTATAATATAATTTAAGTTATAGTATAGAGATATTAAAAAGAATAATAACTTAATATTATTTTACTAGTAGTAAAAAGCTATATAAACTATAAATTAAATAATATAATAGCCCCTAAGGTATATATATTACTAGCTACTAGACTTACCTTTAAAATACTAAATAAACTAATTGAACAAAAGAGTTATTATTATCCTATATCTCCTTATTACCTAGGAATTCCTCTTCTATATTATTATTATCCTCTTCTTCCTCTTTTTTATTATTAGGGATATTAATAAATAATACTAGTTTATAAATAAAGTATTATTAGTATTAAACCAGGGAAGTAATAGTATAGTAGTAGTGGATAGGTAAACTAGTTTTAGTAAAACTAAAAATATAGCTATAATATTAGTAAAATATAATATAAATACTAGAATATATTATAGTACTTTACTACTAAGAAGTTAGTATAATAAAGATAGGGAAAGAGAAAAAAAAAGACTTACTATTATTTATATAATACTACTAAAACTAGTAATAATTTACTTAGGGGTAAAAGTAGGGGTAGAGGTAAAAGTATTTTTAGTGCGAGAAGTAGGAATAGTAAGTATAGTAGTAATATGGGTAGGGGTTTCCTGTTAAGTATAGTAGAAGTAGTTATTATAGTATTAAACTATAATAGAAAACTTAGGGGATAAAATAGTAATATAATAGGGAATAACAGTATTATTTTTCTTAGAAGTAGTAATAGTAAGGGAAAAATATATTTATCTTTTTTAACTAGATAGTTAACTTAGTAGCTAGTAGTACGCAGCTTAGCATTTATAGTAAAAAGGTAAAATCCCTACTCATACTTACTTTTTATTTATAAATACTTATAATAGGAATAGCTATAACCCTTTATATAGGAATAAGTAATACTACTCCTATTTTACTTTAAATAATAGTTTAAATAGGTATCAATAACTATTTCAGGGGGTTAATTATTATTATTATCAGAATTACCTTCAATAATATAACTACTATAGGCGTAAGTAGTAGGCTTAGAGGGGGTAAAGTAGTAAGAAGGGTTATTATTAGGGGGGTTAGATCTAGTAGTAGTAGTAGTTGATATAATAATAAACGAAATATAGAAAAAAGAAAAAAAGCAAAAAAGTAGTAATTTAGTAATACTATAATAGTTATAAGATAGGAGTTATATAAAACTTAGAAAAAAGAAAATAAAACTATATATAGGGGGGGAAAAAGAAGTTTTTTATAGATAGATAGAAGAAGAGTATAGTATAAGATTATTTAAAGTAAATATAGTACGAATTTTGCTATTAGTAAGACTATCTAATATTAATAATACCTGAATTTTCTTATTAGTAGTACTATTTAATATTAATAGTACTTGAGGAAATTATCTTAATAGATTTTTCTTATTAATTAGATTAGCTTAAGTAGTTAGATATTATAATTATATTATAAAGCTATAGATATTACGTATTACTATAGTAATAGAGTAGTAGGGTAGTAGGGGGTATATCATAGACCTAAGCCTTAAAGCTTATATAGGATATTACTATTAAAGCTCCGCATAACTACTACCCCTATAGTCTAGTAAAAAGTTTTCACCTTAAGTATAAACTCTTCAAATTCATTATAACACTATTAAAATACCACTAAAGCACCTCTCGTAGCTAGCCTCTAATACTCTTCTAGGTATATAGATCTTTAATATTAAAACTAATACTTTAAATAATATTATAAAGTTTAAAACTTAATAGGTTATTTATAGTAATTATAAGAAAAATAATTGGTTTTCTTAGGAGGTTTATATTACTATGGTAACTACTATTACTATATACCTCTTCTTTACTATTATTACATTCTACTATTTCTTATATAAAATATACGATTTTAATATTACTTTTTTTATTACTCCTATTTTTTATAGTATTTAAGTTTATATTTATTAACTTATAAGCTATTCTAATAGTATAAATAAGGTTTAGTTACTTTATAAGGTTTTGTATAGTTTCTATAAGAGTCTTTTATAATAGTTTTAATTTATTATAGCTAAAATGAAGAAGATTGGCTTTATACTAGTTAAGGGGGAGATTTGCTTTTTTATTAATAAGAGTCTTGATACCTATACCTTTATATATATTAATAATAATACCGTAATTACCCCTATACTTAAGATTACGAAAAAAGTATATAAGATATTTAAGATAGTATATTTCTTTAAAGACCTTAGTATTACTATTTAGTTTTTAGGTTTTTAGATTTACTATAGTACTATAAAGATCTTCTTATTTTAATATAAATATATCGACTCTATACTATACTATTTTAGTTATTATAAATTTTATACTATTAAAACCCCTTTCTCTACTAATGAGGATTATCTAATTATATATTTTAAAGATAAATATAATAATAAATATTATTAATTCTATATAGAATAAACTAGTTACCTTAACTAGTTAGCTACTAGTATTTAACTAGATATTATTTATATTATAAATAAACTCTACTAAGTGAATACTAGTTTTTCTCTTATTTATTAATATATTATTAAATACTTCTTTAGATATTTTATTAGTACTACTATATATAGTATTATTTTTAGAAAAATAGATCTTATAATAGATCTAGGGCTCTATACTATAATAGATACTATTATTATAGATAATAGACTATTTTATATGTTAACTAGTAGCTATATTATCTACTTTATAGGTTTTCCTATTACTTAGAAGTCTAAGAAATAGATAATTATTATTTTAAGTTTTATAGAAATAAAGTTTATTAATTTTATACTTACTAGTATATCTTTTAAGTAGATTTAATAATATATTAAGTAGTTACTAGATAAATAGATTACTATCTTTATAATTTTCTTTATAGATAATACTAATACTATAATAAATATTATAAATTTTCTAAATAAAATATATATATAGAATATTAATATTTAGTATAAGTAGATTATTTAGGAAATTAATATTACAAGCTATACCCAACTAGTTAACTCTAATTCTACCCAAGTCCCAACAACTATACCTAAGAAGCTAGGTACTAGTAAACTACTAGTAAACCCCTAGTACTACTTTTAAGCAGACTTTTCACACCTTTTACAAGAATCTCTCTTTTACTCCTTAGTTCTAAATAAATAATATTTATACTCCTTATAGCTAAATTATAGCCTAGGCCTAACCTTTTATATATTTAGAACTTAGATTTATCCCCTATATAAATAATACTAGGTTAAGTATAGCTCCTTACTAATTAAGAAAAGATACTAATTAGTAGAATACTACTCCTAAATATAAGAGATATTAAGTTAAGTATAGTTCCTTATTAAATAGAAAAACTAGNTAACTATAATCCCCGAGATACTATTAATAAAATATAATTCCTAATAAAGACTTATAATTAAATACTAAAGCTAATTATTACTATAAAATAGAAAGAACTAATATTCCCTAAGAAATTCCTATAACTAGTATTATTATAGAAAAGTTACTATAATAATATCTAAATATAACTATTACCCTATTTTATAAGAAGATTATAATACTAACTACTAGATAAGTAGAGAAAAAATTACAACCTTCTCCTAATACTACTATTACCCACCTAAAGTCTACCTATATAACCTCTACCCCTTAAAAAAACCCTCCCCCTCCCTAACAAATTCTCAAAAAAAAGAAAAATATAATATCTAGATTTACTAGATAGAGGGAAAATTAAAAATTAATTAAAGCTTCTTCAAAATAGATAAATAAAAATAATACTTAATTTATTCCTATTTAAACCCTAAAATCTAATAAATAATAAAAACTTTCTTTATAACTAGAAAACTAGGGGGAAACTAGGATCCCTAAAANAGGCTCTACTTATTATAAGTTATACCTAGCTAGTTAACTCTAGCTCTATTTAAATCTAGATAATTATACCTAAGAAGTTAAGTACTAGTAAGTTACTAGTAAGCTTCTAGTATTATTCTTAAGTAGACTTTTTATACTTTTTATAAGAATTCCTTTTTTATTCCATAATTCTAAATAAATAATATTTATACTTTTTATAATTAAATTATAATTTAGGTTTAATTCTTTATATATTTAGAACTTGGATTTATCCCTTATATAAGTAATATTAAGTTAAGTATAGTTCTTTACTAGTTAAGAAAATATACTAATTAATACAATATTATTTCTAAATATAAGAAATATTAGGTTAAGTATAAACTAGGGTAAAATATTATTTTTTACTAGTTATAATCCTTGAAATACTATTAATAAAATATAATTCCTAATAAAAACTTATAACTAAATACTAAAACTAATTATTATTATAAAATAGAGAGAACTAATATTTCTTAACAAATCCCTATAACTAGTATTACTATAGAACAATTACTATAATAATATCTAAATATAACTATTATTTTATTCTATAAGAAAATTATAGTACTAATTACTAAGTTAATAGAAAAAGAATTAGAACTTTCCCCTAATACTACTACTACCCCCTAAAAATCTACTTATATAGTTTTTACTTTTTAAAACAAATCCCTCTTTTTCCCTAATAAATCTTCAGGTAAGAAAAAAGAATATAATATTAAATTTACTAGATAAAGGGAAAATTAAAACTTAATGAGGATTTCTTTCAAATAGATAAATAGAAATAATACTTAGTTTGCTCTTATTTAAACCCCAAGGTTAAGTAAAAAATAGAAACTTTTTTTATAGCTAGAAAACTAAAAAGGAACTAGGATTTTTAAACCTTTGTAATATATTTAGATTATATTTACCTAGATCCTAATATCTAGTCCTGAATTATTCTTTAGCTATAATCCTTCTATTAGAAAAATACTAAGAAACTTATTACTTTTTTCTTATAATTTAGAAAATCCTTATAAATACTAAAAACTATAACTAGTTGAATATAATCTAGATTTCCCTACTAGAAATTATACTAATCTTTTATTTAAAAAAACTCTTTATTATAATTAAGCTTTTTATTATTTATAATTAGTAACTGTTAAAAATATAAAATATTACTTAGAAGATAAAATATATAAAAATACTACTAATCTAGTGAACCCTAATTACTTATTTCCCTATATTAAAAATTCGGGATAGAGATATAATAATAACTAGGATTATATATAAGTAGTACTACTACTATAAGTCTTCTAGTTCTATAAATTCTATTAAAAAAGCTCCTTTACTATAAAGGGATATACACGAATACTATAACTACTAAAAAAAAGTATATTACTAAGAACTATACTAATACTAATATAGCAAAGACAAAAAAGAAACTAAAAGTTATTCAAGTAGAATTCCAGAAACTAAAAAACTTAGAAAATAATACTAATTTCCCCCCTAGTAAAAAGGAAAATATAGGAAAAAAGTAACTCTAATATAAAATTAAATATCAAAGCTTATAAAAGTAAAATCTCAGGAATAGAAGAAATAGTAGAAGTAAGAAAGTAGCAGGTAATTAGTTATTATCTAGATAAGAGTTAATAGAAACTATACTATTAGTACTCTAATAGATACTAGTTATAATACTTATACTATTATTAATATATCCCTTATAAAGAAATTATACTTACTACTTATTAATATAATAAAGAAGAAAATAAAACATTATACTAAAAATAAACTATTATTTAGTAGTATTTTAAAAGTTACTAAATTATCCCTAGAAGTAGGAAAATATATATAAGAAATCTATACTTATATTATATAAAAGCTATTACTAAAATTATATTTCAGGTAACCCTAAATAGAAAATAACTATATTATAAATAATATTAATACTTAGTAGATAAAATATAATAAAAGAAGAATTATAATATACTTAGAATACTAAGAAAAGCCTGCTAGGATTCGGGAAATTTGATTAATATAGATTTTAAATATAAACTCCTTTTTAATTATATATTAGAAGATTACTAGGATATAAAATTTAATACTAGGAACCTACTACGTAATATCTATTAGCCTTAAAGATATCAAGAAAACTCTAATACTAAAAATCTAGTTAATCCGAGGAAGTATATCCTAGTAAATATACTTGAAAAGTTCCTAGACTTATTTAACTTAGAAAAAGCCTACTAAATACTTACTAGTAAAGAATTATTAGATTATATAATCCTATTAATACTTAATAAAAATAGGAATAATTCCCTTCTATCTCAAAGCTCCCTCTATAGTATATTATGATAAAAACTACTAATACTTAGGAAAATACTAGAAAGTCTCTTTAATAAAGGGTTTATTAAAACTAGTAAATTAGCTATTAAAATATTTATCCTCTTTATTAATAAACTTAATAGAAATATCAAGTTCTATATAGATTATAAAACTTTGAATATAATTATAAAAAAGAATAGATACCTATTATTTCTTATATTAGAAACTTTTTAGAAAATTACTAATACTTACTAGTTCACAAAACTCGATATTATTATAGCTTTCTATAAGATATAAATTAAAAATATAAACTAGGAGAAAATAGTATTTTATACTTAATATAACTTTTTTAAGTAGATTATTTACCTTTTTAAGTTTACTAAAATCTTAATAATATTCTAGTAATATATTAATGAAATATTATATAAATTCCTAGATAATTTTATTCTAGTATATATTAATAATATCCTAATCTATACTATCAAATTAAAAGAAAACTATAAAGCTTAAGTATAGAAAGTATTCTACTATTTTACTAATACTAAGTTATTTCTAAATCTAAAGAAATATAAGCTTTTAGTAATAATAGTAAAATATATAAAGTTTATTCTAATAGTAAAAAAAAGTATCCTTTATAATTCTTTTAAGTTAGCTATAATTAGAGATTAGCTCCCCCCTAGGTCTAAAAAAGAAAATTTGAAATTTCCTAGGGTTTTATAATTACTATAAAAACTTTATCCCTAAATATAGTAAAATTATAGAACTATTAATTTAACTAATCTAGAAAAACTTCCCTTTCTAGTAAAGAATAGAATAAGAAACTATTTTTACTAAACTTAAATACTTCTTTATTCAAAAACTAGTATTCTATATATTTAACTTTAAAACTATTATTACTGAAAAAACTAATTATTCTAGATTTATACTAAGGGGAATTCTAATCTAAGAAAATAGTATAAGTATAATTTACTTAGTAGTTTTCTATTCCTAATAACTATTCCTTATAAAATATAACTATTTAATTTATAATAAAGAACTACAGGAAAGGCTAATAGCTCGTTTTCTACTGCGACTATTAGTAGACATATTACCCCCTGAAGTACAACTTTAGCTTTCCTACCCCCCCTACTAACTACTATAGCTAGCCCCTAGTTAATCCGGGGCCGAACCCCTCGTAGCTATAATAGCTAGTATACCTACCCCGTGTTAACCTTTTTAATAATAAATAACCGATAACTCCTTCTACGATAACCTTATACCTTCACGCCCTCATACCCTTATAGCTATTTATTTATAATTTAAACATCTCGAGATATTTGATTACTACTAACTACAGGTACTCTATTTAAATTATAACCTCGATATCTATAACCTTAATATCCCCTAGACTAAGCTTTACTGACTCCTAAGACGAGACTTTATACTATTAATATAGAAGTTCTCTACTACTAATACAAGCTAACTTACGATTTCTATATAAGTATAGCGGGACTTAGCCTGCTCTTATTAGTAAATAATTTTAATATATTAAGTATAGCTAACTTACGAATAATACTTATATAGATATAAATACTTCTAATATAGCTAGATAGTTTTTAAACCCTCTATAATCGTGTTACTATAATACTCTAAAATATCTAGTAACTAGTATTATAGTAGTATATTAATATTAAAGTATTACTTAATTAATACCTAGTCTTTAATATTATTAGTTTAGTATAGTAAGTTATAAGTTAGCTAGATAATTTCCTTTTAAATATCTATAAACTATTTATTAATTATAGTATTTATAATAATTTTATTAAGCTTTATTTTAATAAAGTAATAGTTTTAGTTATAATAGTCATAGCTAGATATCTCTATACTTATTCTATAGTTCTTTCTTTATAAATAGCTATATAGATTTCGAGGAGATTTTAGTTCTATTATAAAGGATATAGAAAAGCAATAAGTTACGGAATACTTAACTTTTACAAGTACTTTATTTTATTTTATTTTTAAGAGGTTTAAAAAGGTTCTTAACTTTACAACCTTAGTAGTTACTTTCAGCTTTATACGTTAAACCCTAGTCTCAATAAAGCTCTCCCTATATAGATTATTACTACGAGGTCTTCTACTACTATAGGGTTAAATATCGGAACTAGAGGTATAATTATTTTTAATAATAAGTAATTTCATTACTATTTTAACTAGTTATAAGCTAGTATTAGTATAATTGCTATTACTAGGTAAAATATATAGATAAATCCATATATAGGGTAAAGAGCTTAGATACTATTCTAGGTATAGAGCAAAAGTAACTAAATAATAAGAACTACTAGTAATATTAGTATATCTATAAGCCTAGAAAGCTAAGCTTTTAACTATTAAGTAATTTAAAGTTTTTCAAACTATGGAAATCTTAAATACTTTATAAAGAAATAGTAGTTTACTAAGAAATAGAACTAATAAATAGAAAAGCTATCCTAATTCAATTTTATATTAAATATTACTTAGGGTTCTAGATAGTAATCCTAGATACTTTATTAATATACGAATAAAATATATTTATAGGATAAGATAATAAGAAACTATAAAGATAAATTATTTAAATTATCCCTAATAATATATAACTTAGTAACTTTTAAGTAAAGAAGATTAAATTAGGGGAACTACTAGTTTTTAATAAGAAACCTAATCTTAAAGAGCTCTAGATCTATATAGTAGAAAAAGATATAATATTCTAAAAAGCTAAAATAGCTATCTAGTAAAAGGAGTATAGTTTCCTTTTTAATTTATATTTAAAAGTTTAGATCTCTAAATATTAACTAGATAGTTTTAAATATTTAATATTTTAAGGGAGGATATAAGTACCTAGAAATAATAATAAAGAAAACCTTTTAAATAAGTTAAAGATAAAGCTAGTTTAAGAAAACTAAAGTAGCTATCTAATAAAAAGAGTATAGCTTCCCCCTTAATTTATATTTAAAAGTTTAGATTTCTAAATATTAATTAAATAGTTTTAAATATTTAATATTTTAAGAGAAGATATAAATACCTAGAAATAATAATAAAGAAAACCCCCTTAATAAACTAAAGATAAAATTAGTTTAAGAATTATATAATTCTACTACTACTAGTTACTTAGGGAAGAATAGTATATTTAAAAT
>RYZW01002309.1:0-13373 GCA_004367215.1 Colletotrichum trifolii
CTAGACTAGTTATATTATAAATGTAAAGTTATAAAAGTTGTTATATTATATATTATTAAATTAAATATACTTAAAATAATCTATCCAAAGTTCTATATTAATCTTTTTTCGAAGATAACTAATAACCCCTTATTTAAATAAAACCTTATTAACCTCTAATTACTATTTATAGTAAATAATAATCATAAAATAGAATAAGAAATTAAAAATATCTTAGTAGTAAAATAGTACTAGGTAGGTAAAGTATAATAATAGTAAGCTTTTATTAAATAGAAAAGGTTTATAGATATTATATAGGAAATAATAGATATAATACGGGAAATAGAAGTAACAAATTAGTTTAAGGTATATTTTGAGCTACTTAATAGATATAATAGAAGCCCTAAAAAGTAACCTTAGTATACTACTAATAGGGAAAAGAGTAATATTATAAATTATACTTAACTAGTTAACTTTAGTTCTACCTAAAGTCTAATAATTATACTTAAAAAGCTAAGTATTAGTAAGTTATTAGTAAACCCCTAGTACTACTTTTGAGTAGACCTTTTACGCTTTTCGCGAAAACTTCTCTTTTACTACCTAGTTCTAAATAAATAATATTTACGCTCCCTATAGCTAAATCATAGCCTAGGCCTAGCTTTTCGCAAAAGCCTTTATAATTATATTATTATAATATTCTAAAATATCTAATAACTAGTATTATGATAATATATTAATATTAAAGTATTATTTAATTAATACTTAATCTTTAATATTATCAGTTTAGTATAAGACGCTATAAGTTAGCTAGATAATATTCTTTTAAATATCAATAAATTATCTATTAATTATAATACTCGAGATAGTTTTATTAAAATCTATTTTAATGAAATAATGATCTTAGTAATAATAATTATAACTAGATATGTCTATACTTTTCCTATAGCTTTTTTATAAGTAATTATATAGATTTTAAGGAGATTTTAATTCTATTATAAAACATATAGCAGAATAATACATTATAGAATACCTAGCTTTTAGTATTCTATTTAATTCTATCTTTGAGAAGTTTAGAAAAGTTCTTAATCCTATAACTTGAGTCGTTATTTCTAGCTATATATACTAAACCTTAGCCTGAATAAAGCTTTCCCTACATAGATTATTACTATAAAGTCTTCTATTGTTATAAAATTAAATATTAGAACTAAGAGTATAATTATCTATAACAACAACTAATTTCATTATTATATTAACTAGTTATAAGCTAGTATTAATACGAATACTATTGTTAGGTAAAATTTATAGTTAAGAACTTTAAATAATAGTAATTATATAGCTAGTTTTTTTACTAGAATAGTTATAATATTATATAGTAAGTATATTATAAAACAAAGACCTTAGTAATACTTCCTCTAAAGTTCTTTTATATTTAACTTAAGTATTTTAGTTTATACCTTTTAAGGTATAGAGTATTATAAGGATATATTTTATAGCTTATATGGAGAGCCGGGATAGCTAGGAATAGATATAGATTACGTAATATAGTAGCCTTAGGCTACTATAGGATAAAAGCCCTCTTATAGTTACTACTAGTTAGCCTACTAAGTTAAAGTCTTATAACCTATAGAAACCTATTTTTCACTAAATACTCCTTCCTTTACTAGGCTTTTAGCTAATACTTTTATAATTCTTTAACTTCTACTTCCTAGAAAAGCAAAGCCGGGATTTTAGTAATAGTTCTATTATAACAAATAGTCAGCGAATACGTAGTAATAACAGTACTAGTATTAGAAGCAACGATAATACCCGAAGTTATAGCTACTAAAAACTCTACTAAACATATAACTTCCTCTACGCTGCCTAAACCTTAAATAGTAACTATAGTAGTACTTATATACCTCCTTAAATAATAGTTGTCTTTTATAGAAATAATATTAGCTTAGCTATCTAGTAGCGAATATATAGTAACCCCTATACTATTAATTCATAATAACTATAAAGATTACTCGAGGTCCCCTAGTTACCCCTATAGCTTTTTTTATAAAAGTACTACTTTATATAAAATCAAGGATTAGCTAATAGTAATTCAAGATAGCTATACTCTATACCTAGGGGCCTCTATAGCCTAAAAGATTTAATAAGCTATAACGAAATTCTCCTATACTTTCTAGACCTAGTAATGTAACTACTACTACACGTTATTGTTACTAGACTTTATATAAGCTAATTTTATAGTATTTATTTACTGTTTATTAACTAATCTAATTTTATAAGAGTTATACTTTTATAGCATACTTTATATACTTTGATATGAGAACTAGTCTTTACTAAAGTTTTACGCTGAATAGTTAACTATCTATAAAGCTTTAGGTATCCCTAGGCTAAAAGCTTCGAAACCTTATACTTTTATATTTTTCTATTACTTTAAAACTAGATTTTAGAAATATTTATAATACTAGAAATTCGATAATTAGGTACCTAGGGTAGTAGCCCTAGTAGCTGAACACCTCTAGGAAACTTTTCGGGAGCTTTAAAACGTATTTGTCAGTAGTATCAAGAGTACTACCGCTAAAGGGTTAGTAACTAAACGTTATAGGGAGCCCAAAGGCCCCCTAGCGAAAAGGCTACGCTTTAAAAAGTATAGATATTTCTTATGCGAAGTATATAATAAGTTAGGCTATATTATAGCTACTTATTACTATAATAAGTTCTATATATTTTACTAGAGACTAGGTTATTTTATAAGGGTTTACTACAAGCACCTCGCCAAAAGCTTACTAAAAAGGCCTTAGAGCCATGATAAGCCTAAAGCCGGGAAATTATAGTATAGTAAAAGTATTCTAGAAAGCAAGTAGCCTACAAGGGGTTACCACGAATACTTCGCCAAAGACTCGCTAAGGGTTTTTAGAACTATAATAAGCTTAAGGCTAGAAAACTATAGTATAATAAAAGTACCCTATAAGTATTTACTATAAGTACCTTATTAAAAGCTTGCTAAGAAGTCTTTTAGAGAAGCTATATTAAGCCTAGGACAGGTAAGTAGCTTACTAGTATAATTACTACGAGTACTTCGTTAAGGGCTCGCTAGAGGGTCCTCAGAGCCATACAAAGCCTAGGGCCACATAATAAACCTAAAAGAGCTAACCGGCAAATATACGCCAATACCTCGGTAGCCTAATTAGCCACGAGAAACTTTATATACTTAATTAGTAATAAGAAGCTTTATAGAAGTATTACTAATACGGGAAGGGGTTAGATACCCTAGGTTTAGCTTTAAAGATCCTAGTTAATATACTAGAACCTTATAGGTTAATATACCTACAGGAAGTACTATTTACTTAATATAGTAATAGGAGCCTTATACGTTAATATACATATAAGATAAATAATCCTTATATATTAATATATACATAAGATAACCCTGATACGTTAATATACATATAGGATAAATAACCTCTATATATTAATATACATATAAGATACTTATACGTTAATATATATATAGGAAAAACCCTTTTTATTATCAATCGCCAAATAGTCGCCAAACAACCAGCGAAACCATTTTCGAAAATATTTTTTTTAAAAAAAAAGGAACTATATAGCATTTACAAGCCTTAGGGCCCAAAGCTTATAGAGGGGGGGATAGTTATAAAGATATACCTTATAGCTTATATAGAGAGCTAGGATAACTAGGAATAAATATAGATCACGTAATATAGTAGCCTCAGGCCACTATAAGATAAAAGCCTTCTTATAGCTACTACTAGTTAACCTACCAAGTTAAAGTCTTACAACCTATAGAAACCTACTTTTTACTAAATACTCCTTCCCTTACTAAACCTTTAGCTAATACCTTTTTAAATATTTTATAATTTTCTAATAAACTTTTATTAAAAGTTAGATTTCAAACATAATATAAAACTTATACTAATTAATAGTTATAGAGGTACTAAGGTTTTTATTATAATTATTAAAAATAGAGAATTTAAGTTATATTTCTATAATATTTCTCTCTATATTATACTAGCTATAAACGTTATTTTAATTTAGTAGTTATAAACTAAAGATACCAGTAAAATATTAGACTAAATTACGTATTTTAATTATAAAAAAGTAATTACTCTAAAATTATAGTTATTATTATTGAAGATAACTACTAAGTTCTCGAATATTATATATTTTGTAAGAAATTAATTATTTGAAGAATATAATTTATACAATTAGACTTTCTCCTAGGTATTACTACTACTGGTTATATATCGTAAATACTATTTAAAAACCCCTAAAAATAACAAATAGTTCTAATACTAATAAGTAGAGTATTTCAATAGAAAGCTCTTTAGCTATTTAATTTTAATTATATGATATATTTATGTTACTAATAATTACTTAAAATATAATAACTAATAGTATACTTGATAGGTATATAAAGTTTATAATATTAGTAAAATAAAACGCAAGAATTGTTATATAGAATAAGGAAACATATTATATACTACTCTTAAAGAATGTTATTTCCAACTTCTACTCCTATTACCAAATTAATAATAACTATATATTAATTCTAATACTTATAGATAGAATAACTAATTATTCTTAGAATTCTTATTCTAATAATTATATTAGAACTATTATAATAAAGATATTTAAAAGCTTTATTATTGTTTATATATATATCTGCTTAATATAGTGGTTTAACGTCTAGCTAGTTTTTACTATTTTATAGTAAGAGTAATAGGTTCGAATCCTATAGTAAGTAAGCGTAATTAGTAGTTACGTGTTCTCTGATCATATAAACTATATAGTAACTACTACTAGCTACTAGTACTTACTAATAACTATTAATAGTAATTATTAATATTAGTAATTAGTAACTATTAAAATTACTAGTTAGTATTAATAACTAGTAATGATTATTACTAGCCAGCTAGTATCTAGTATTATATAACTATAATTCTATAATAAGTAATTATAATAAATATAAGTCTATACCTTTCCTTTATAATACATTTTCCCTTTAAAGTATACTTTCTATATTTATTAGCTATTAATTAACTAACTATATCTTATTACTAAAAGTTTTCTCTATTTAAATAGTTCCTTAGAACTAGTAGTATCTAGAGTGTATATAAAGTAGAAGCTAAGTATTAAGTATAGCTTCTTTTATAAGGTTCCCGAGAAGTATATAACTTTAAATAGATTAAAAACCTTTTATATAACTACTAGATACTTTATATATATAAGTATAGTATTAATATTATGGTTTTTAAGTATAATAAGAATGTTTTTAAGTATAAGAATCTAAAATGTAATTTTACTTTTTGAAATATATATCTCAAGCTATTTACTCTATATACTTAAGATTAAAACAGAAATATTAAATGTATTAGAACAGTTATAAAGACAAATATAAGAACTATAAAGTATAAAAGTAAATTACCTTATAAACTCTAGCCTAAAACCTTATGAATAGCAATATTTCTTTATGACTAAATACTAATATACTTCCTAAGCTAGTAAATACTATACTAGAAACTTGATAAAATTACTTAAAAAGATAATCCTATATTACTAGATTTAGCTCATTTTTATATTTATAACTATAAATACTTTATTCTTATTACAAATATAGAAGTTTAATATAACTAGTTAATATACCTCAGAAATATTTTTATTAGTCTTTTAGCTGGTTATACTTTCATTAACTAATATTGAATATAAAGCCTTTTTTCAAATAAAGTTATAATAACTTATAATATCCCTTTTTATAAAACTCTTTTTAAATAGAGATTTAGCTTTTTAATAAGATAGCTTTAAGTAGTTTAGTTCTAATAAAGTTTCTTACTAGTTATGAAAATAAATAACTATAGTAGAATTACTTAAAGTCAATTTAACTTTTTATTGAAACTTTAGTAAAGAACCTAATAAAGTTATCTATACTAAGATAAAAAGTAACTAGAATAGTTCAAAGTCTTATATCTATATGATAGTAATTGTTAAGTTTTATAAAATACTTTTTAAAACTATAAAGTTTATTTCAATAACTTTTCTAGAATAACTTATTATATATATTTATAGAAGGGGCTAATAGCTTACTTTCTACTAAGACTATTAGTAGCTATATTACCCCCTAAAGTATAACTTTAGCCTTCGTATCCCCTATTACCTATTATAGCTAGCTCTTAGTTAATCCGGGGCTAAGCTTCCTATAGTTATAGTAGCTAGTATACTTGCCTTATCTTAACTTTTTCAATAATAAATAACTAATAACTCCTTTTATAATAACCTTATACTTTTATATTTTTATATTAATATAGCTATATATAATCTGAATACTTTAAGATATTGAATTACTATTAACTATAAGTATTCTATTCGAATATTTACTATAACCTTAATATCTATAACTTTAATATCTCCTAGACTAAGCTTTACCTATTTCTCAAACAAGACTTAATATTACTAATTTCAAGGTTCTCTACTACTAATATAAACTAATTTATAATTTCTATATAAATATATTAGGACCTGCTTGATGTAGTAGTTTAATGTCTAGCTGGCTCTTACTATTTTACGGTAAGAGTAGTAGGTTCGAATCCTGTAGCGGGTAAGCGCGACTAGTAAGTATATATATACTTTCTGATTATATAAACTATATAGTAACCGCTACTAGCTATTAGCGCCTACTAATAGCTATTAATAGCTAGCGACTATTAATAGCTAGTAATATGTAATGATAGCTAGTTTAGTATTTAGTATTATATAACTACGATCTTTAAAGAGTAACTACGATAGATATAGGCCTATACTTTCCTTTTAAATAATATACTTTCTATATTTGTTAACTATTATTTTAATTAATTATGTTTATTACCTGAGGTTTTCTCTATTTAAATAGTTCCTTAGAACTAGTAGTATCTATAGGGTTTAATGTACCGGGTGTAGCTTCCTTTAAAGGGTTTCCGAGAAGTATATAACTTTGAATAGATCAGAGACCTTCAATAGAACTACTAATAAATATATTAGGATTTAGTTTATTTTTCTTAGTAAATAATTTTAATATATTAAGTATAGCTAAAATATAAATAATACTTATATAAATATAGATATTTCTAGTATAGCTAAGTAGGTTTTAAACGCCTTATAATTATATTATTATAATACTCTAAGGTATCTAGTAATTGGTATTATAGTAAAATATTAATATTAGGATATTATTTAATTAATACTTAGTTTCTAATATTATTAGTTTAATATAGTAATCTATAGGATAGCTAGATGACTTTCTTTTAAATATCTAAATATGACTTATTAATTATAATATTTAAAATAATCTTATTGAAACTTAATTTAATATACTAATAGTTTTTATTATAATAATTATAACTAGATATTTCTATATTTATTCTATAGTTATTTTTTTATAAGTAGTCATACAGACTTTGAAGAGATTTTAGTTTTATTATAAAGGTTATAGAAAAGTAATAAATTATAGAATACTTAGCTTTTATATCTCGAAATAAACACTTTATCTTGTTCTATTTTCAAGAGGTTTAACAAGGTTCTTAATTCTATAACTTTAGTAGTTATTGTAAACTATATATATTATACTTTAACCTAGATAAAGCTTTCCCTAATTATCATTATAAGGTTTTCTATTATTATAAAGTTGAATATTAGAACTAGGGTATAATTATCTATAATATTAAGTAATTTCATTACTATTTCAACTAGTTATAAGTTAGTATTAGTATAAATACTATTATTAGGTGAAGTTTATAGTTAAGTCTATATATAGGGTAAAAAGCTTAGATACTATTCTAGGTATAGAGTAAAAGTAACTAAATTATATTTATTTATATTCCTATCTGTATAGATAATACTAGGAGAAAGTCAAAAACTTAAGTATTGTAGAGAAAATTAAATATAAAAGATAGATAACATACTATATTAGAATAGCGAGGAAATCTTTATTTACAATTACTTTTTTAATTAGTATTCTTTTATTATCTTGAAATATTGTCAGATACTCCTATTGATTCCTATAAAAAAAGATGAGTAATTAATGAGAAAAAGTCCTAGGAATCTAACTTTCTTCTAAACTGTAAAGTATAAACATTACAAATTCTGATAATCGATTCTAATTACATAATATATTAGATATTAGAAAATATTAAATATATAAAAGAATAGAAATTCCTATTCTAGGAATCTTATAATAGAAATTATATGTAGTTGTATTGAAGGTTTTTGATCTATTTAAAGTTATCTATATCTCGGGAACCCTTTAAAGGAAGCTATACTTAGTAATTAGCTCGTACCTCATATACTCTATAGATAATACTAAAGCTAAGAAATTATTTAAATAGAAGAAACCTTAAGTAATAATAAAGTGGTTAGTTAATATAATAGCTAGTAAATAGGGAAAGTATAAGCCTATCTATTATAGTTACTTTTTAAGGATTATAGTTTGTTATATAATACTAATACTTATTAACTAGTAATACTTACTACTAGCTGTTAATAGTTACTAGCTATTACTAGTTATTAGTAAGAGCTAATAGCTAGTAGTAGTTATTATATTAAGTTTATATAACTAGAAAGTATTTGATTACTAGTTATATTTATCTACTATAGGATTCGAACCTACTACTTCTACCGTTAAACTGTAAAAGCTAGCTAGACGTTAAACTACTATATTAAGTGAGATATGATAGAAATGATTACTATTATTCATGTTTTATCTAATAATATATATTTATGTATATATTAGAATTATGGTAGTAACTAAATAGGTTTATTTTAAGATTTCTGCTACGTTATATTTTTAAAATAGAATTAATAAAACTCTTATAAATATTAAAATGTTCTAAAGTATGCTTAGGTTTATACTTATAAACTCAATAAATATAAACAGTTCCTAAAAGTTAAAACTTAATTAGATTTCTATACAGATCAATAATTATAAGATAGCTATAAGACGTATATATTTATGTTAATAAGTATATTATTATTAACCTCTACAGTAATTATCAACTATTTTGATTTCAAGCTATTCCAATATAATATCATTAATAATCTGATATATGTAATATTTAATAAAGGTATTTATATAGAAATATTACTACGTTACCTAATACTAAGTAAAATCGACTATTTCAATAAAATATCATATAGTTTTTGAAATTTTCTTTTCTTATAATAATACTACTTAGAAAAAGACTTTAAACATCTTAGTTTTAAGCTTATAATAAGAAACCTATATTACTAATTTAAAAAATATATAATTCTTTTCTTCTTAAGTAATTATAGTTATATTAGAGGTTTCTAATCTATTGAAAATTATATATTTCTCGGGAGTCCTATAAAAGAACCTATATCTACTAATTAGCCTTTATTTTATAAACCCCTAGATACTACTAGTACTAAGGAACTATTTAAATAGAAAACACTTTGAATAGTAAAATATATTGAGTTAATATAACAGCTAATAAATATAGAAAGTATATATAAAGGAAAAATATAAACCTATATCTATTATAGGTATTTATTATAGGATTATAGTTACGTAATATTAATACTAGTTAGCTACTAATACTTATTACTAGCTATTAATAGTTACTAGGAATGAATATTAGTAATTACTAGTTATTAGTATCAATAGTTACAAGGTATTAATAGTTATTAGTAAGAGCTAGTAGCTAGTAGTAGTTACTATATAGTTTATATAATTAGAAAATATATTACTACTAGTTATACTTACTTACTATAGGATTCGAACCTATTACTCTTACCGTGAAACAGTAAAAGCTAGCTAAATATTAAATTACTCCGTTAAGCGGGTCTTCGAAATGAATTACTCTATAGTTTCTCTTTTTAAGAAAACATCTCTAAAATACTTATATCATTAGTAGATTTTACATATAAATATTATTTTAAGGGAAATAAAAACCTATACTAGTTCTCTGGTAGTACGGTTATTTAAAGTTAAATAGTAAGATAGTTATAGTTCTTATAAGTCAAATATATTACAAAGCCTCTTAAGTATTCTATAAGATACAGATAATGTATTAAAAGGTTTAAAAGTCTTCTGAAAAATTTAAAAACCTCTTATTATGATATAATTAAATCTTTTATATAGCAGTTGAATACTAGTAATTAAATATTAGTTTCATTAATTCTATTCTAGTCATAATAAAACTGGATATTGTTTACAGAGTAAACCAATCATTGAATCTTGTTGAAAACCTTTTAGATAACTATTTATAAGGATTACATAAATAATATAATATTTTAGTAAAATAAAGAATATCGATTCTAAGTTTGATTATAAAACTAGTAATCTATTTCATAGCTTTATAGCTGTTATAAATACTAGTTTAATAGATAGTAATAATAAACCAAAGAGCTTTCAAATATATATTATTTATTTATTTTAAAATTGAATGATATAGTAAATTAATAAATAAAATACTATTATCACTTTAATAGCTAAAATACAACTTTTCGTATTATCCTTAATTACTTAGGAAACTACTTTCATTAAGTATTCAATTACTCTATTCTAAATAAATCCTATAATCAATGTATTTTATAAAACTAAAATATATATCTTTTACCTAGCTATTCAAATCTGATATAATAACTAGTAAGTAATATGTTTTTAATTACTAAAATAATAAACTATATACAAGACTATAATATATAGATATCTATGAATACTAGTTATAATAAAAGACTTAATAAAAGTATTTTGAAATTATATATATGCTTTTAAGAAGTTCTATAACTAATAGTTTTACGAAGTTTCTCTAGAATCACTGGTTTAGTATTTTCATTATTTGAATAAATACAATGAACTAGTTAGACTTTTTAAAATTGAAATACAGAGAAGGATTTCGAGAAAACTATCTAATATTTAAAGATTTCAATAAAACGTTTAATAACTAGTAAAGGTTTATAGGTTTTAAGTTATAATAATAATCAAATGAAATTAAAAGCTTAAAAGTACTAGAAGTATTTTCTGGTTGATACGAAATACCTATATAGCTTATAAATAGTATTATTATTCTTTATTGTAAAAGTAGACATTTAATAAAAATAATCAAACTATAAAACAGCTTCTTATAAATATAACATTTAATTAGTATTGTTCAAAGAAAACTAGCTTATAAGTAAAGCTTTTAGAACTAGAAAGATATATTAGGAATAATATATTTGAGAAGTAGAACTTATACTAGTTAAACCTTAGGTAGTAGTATGATTTCTTTAGGTTTTGTTGTATTTAGACTATTTAAAATGGAGCCTCGCGTAGAATGTATAGCTATGTTTAGTTATATATAATATATATTATACTTGATCTTTCCCCTAATTTTATGAAATATATTATACTACTTATTACGAAGATTATATTGCAGGACGATATAACATCTTTCATATTACCTCGAATCAAAGCTTTTTATCAGGAATAATACGCTCGAGAAGTATAGTTTTATACTAAGTAAACCTCGGATACTAGTACTATCTCTATAGGTTTTACTTTACTTAAACTACTTAAAATAGTATTTCGCGTAATATATATAGCTATATTCAGTTATATATAATATATACTAGATTTGACCTTTTAATTATATACAATCATAAAGACTTTAATAATACTAAAAAGCTACTAAGCTCAAAGATATATATACTATAATGAATTTATATGTTTTAACTACTAAGCTATCTATTAAAAATACTTTTCTTTCGATCTTTAAGAAAGCTAATTAGTAAATTACCTAATATGATACTTTTTAAGTAAAAACTAAAGTTTATAATTTATAGAATTATTCTAATTCTAAAGGAAAGTTTTATTAAAGTTTCTTTTTAAAACTTCCTTGAAACCTACTCTTAAGTAACTTTTTAAAACCCAAATAATACTAATAAACCTCTAAAATACTTAAATTAAATGTTCTTAAGATTTCTACTTTCATAAAGGTTGATTAAAAGGAAAGTTAATAAGTCCTAATAAATACTATTAAAAAGGTTTATATGAGAGATACTATAAATCTTATAGAAAAAGACTTAAAGGTTTACATAATACTTTATAGTCTTTATACTTTCAAGGCTTAAAACTACTAATATAAATACTTAAACTAAACCTATTTACTAAATTAAATCTTTAAATATATAAAGAAAATACCATAGTATTAGTATTAGTATATAGAAAAGAATATAGTAATATAAACTATAAAAACTATAAACTTCTATAACTACTTCAAAATTATAGATAGCCTATACTTCTAAAATACTATTTTAGTATATCTTAAGATATTTTAGTCCCCTAGACTTAAGTATTTCATTATTAGAGTAATAGTTAAAATATAGTTTTAGAAATAGTATAATATTATATATAAGGCTTAAGTAGTCAACTATACTTCTTCTATTACTAGAATATTTTAAGTTTATAATCTTATAATTTCGCTAGTTTCCTTACTAGTTAAATCTTATATAGAAACCTATATATTAATAATCCATAATTACTTAGATTTAATACCCCTAAATAAATTTATTTTAACTATTATAGAAACTATAAAGTATTTCCCTAAAGCTTTCTAGTATAATAAGATAAACTATAGTACTTTTAATATTTTAGTAAAAGTAATATTTTAGTAAATATTACTACTACTTCAAATACTTAAAATAGTATGAGATATTTCTAGTATTTAGATACATTTCTATACTTTTTAAAATATAAGCTAAGCTACTTATTAATATACTATTACTATATATACTTTTAATTAATCTATAATCAATTATATTAGAAGTCTTTAATCTATTTAAAGTTATATACCTCTTAGGAACCTTTTCAAAGAAGCTATACCTAGTAGGTAGCTTTTACTTTATATACCTTATAGATACTACTAGTACTAAAGAATCGTTTAAATAAAGGAAACTTCAGATAGTAAATATAATTAGTTAATACAATAGCTAATAAATAGAAAGTATATATAAATTTATATTTATCATAATTATATAATAAAAGTTTATAGTTATATAACACTAATACTAACTAGCTAGTAATACCTATTAGTAACTATTAATAATTACTAAGTATTAATAGTTATTAATAAAAGCTACTAGTTAGTTATAGTTACTATATTTAATTTTTATAATTAAAAAGTATATAGCTATTATAAGCTATACCTAGCTAGTTAGCTCTAGCTTTACCCAAGTCTCGATAACTATACCTAAGAAATCAGGTACTAGTAAACTACTAGTAAGCCCCTAGTATTACTTCTAAGTAGACTTTTTATACTTTTTATAAGAACTTCTCTTTTACTCCTTAGTTCTAAATAAATAGTATTTATACTCCTTATAGCTAAATTATAGCTTAAACCTAGCTTTTTATATAT
>RYZW01002310.1:0-13368 GCA_004367215.1 Colletotrichum trifolii
GAAGTACTTTAGTAGTACCTTAATAGTATTATAATAAACTTAAAGAGTTTATACCTAAAGTAAAAACTCTTTACTAAACTATAGGGGTAGTAGTTATACAAAACCCTAATAGTAATATCCTATATAAACCCTAAAACTTAAATCTATAACAAGTATATTATAATATTTAAGTAATTTTAATATTTATCTTATATTTACTTTAAAGATATTATTTAGTTAAATATAAATAGTAGGCATATATTATTATTTATTATATTTAGATAAAAAGAAAATAGAAACTCTTCTTCTAAAAAAACAAAAATAATAACCTAAAATAACTACCTATTTTAACTAATCTTATTCTACTTCTAAAACTATATTCTAAATTAAACCTATAATATACTATTTATCATTCTTCCTCTAAAAAAAGGTAATAAAAGAAATAGGCTAGAAATTATAACTAAATCAGGAAAAAACTATAAAAAAAACTAAAAATTTATTTTATTAATAACTAGGATAAAGAAATAGTATCAATAAAACTTACTAGAAATATCCTTATTCTCTCTAAAGTTAAAGTAGTAATAAATAACCTAAATAATACAGGTTTACTTAAAACTTTAAAGGGGAAAATAAATTATTTAAACTAATTAGTATAAGAAATATTTCAAAAGTATTTTAAACTTACTATAGCTATTAATACCCTATACTAAATAAATAATATACTTATTACCCTCCTTTATCTTAAAATTAATATATATAATAGTAAAGTTAAACTAGTAAATATTAGTAAATAGTACTATTAACTTTAGTATAAAATAGTAATTTATAGTTTTATCTACTAAATAAGGGAGAAAGAGAAAAACTTAGTTATACTATAAAGCTTTAGCTTTATAAAATATAGAAACTTAGATAAACTTACCTATTATATATATAATTATTTAGTAATAGAATACTATATAAAAGAGTTAGATATTAGAAGTATTTATAAAATATTTCTTAAAATACTTACTTATTATATATTTATTATTAGATAACTTTAGTAAACCCTAAAAAAAAGGGGAGATAACTATCTTAAAAATAGTATTATAATACTAAACTATATTATTTCTCTCTTTATACTAGTAATTATCCTTATATATAATACTATCTAGGCTAATATAACAATAGTATCTTTTACTAGTAGTAAAGATAATATAACTTTACTATAAAAAGTTATTAGATATTATATAAGCTAGAAATTTAAGTTTAGGATAATATATACTATTAGTTTTAAAAGTAAGTAAGTTTATAGGATAACCTATCTTATTATTGTTATATATAAAGTAAGTAGTAGTATAGTAATAATTAAATAATATAATTATAAATAGTCTAAAAACATTTCCTAAATATTTCCTAGTATACTTAGTAATAATTATTTTATAAAATAAAAAAAGTAATATAAAAATTTATATAGTAGTAAAATAAGAAGAAGAAGAAGTTTAAAAATAATAAAAGAAAAATTTCATAATAGATCTATTCTAACTTATAATAAATTAATTAATTACTTAGCTCTAACTATTTAGATTACTATAAATATTTCCTATACTTTTTTAACTTATAACAAAAAAGTACTCTAATTAGCTACTAAACATTTACTATACCTAAAGCTTTAAAAAAAAAATTTATAAACTCCTATTAATTAGGAAAATAACCAGATCTATTACTAACTCAGCATAAGCTATTATGCACAGGACTCTTACCTTAACATAAGGGGGTCATTATCAGCTTATATGTAGACTCATCGGCCATAGCTTGTTGATTGTTGAACTCAGATAGCTCTGACCGCCTTACCCGAAGCAGGACGCAGCGCGGGGCGATACAAGCAGTTGCTCGCCTCTAATGACTGTTGCAATCAGCCGCAAATTTACGAAACCACTCCCTTCCATCTTATTAGCGACGCCGCAAGTCCTGATTGAGTCTTCGTTCCGAGCCGTCATTATCCTCCCTTTTGCTCACCTCTAATCGACGAGAATATAACCAACACTGCAGCAAACGCCGCAAACGCCGCGCATCATGGCATGTCCGCATCTTGAGGCCATAGCCTCAGGTATTACCTCCCAACCCGATTAATCCAGTTCAATTTACCTCTTTCGAGCTGCTGGCTAACTTGCTGCAGCCCTGCAGCCACCCACGCCGTTTCAGTCAGTTTATCGAGAGGACTGCACCCAGTGCTTCGACTCTATTGTAAGGCCCTTCACTGCCCTCGTTACGTTCTTTGCAAACGTGCTGATCCTCCGTGGAAGGACGACCCTGCCGGTGTCGACGTGTGCCTCGAGTGCTTCAATGGCGGATGTGCCGGCGACCGCAATCATGCCCAGCTTCATCGACAGCTTTGGAAGCATTCCCTGGTGCTCAATATTTGCCGTAGCCGAAAGCTGGTGGTGCGAGATGAACCGCCACTAAAGATGTCCAAGCTTGCCATTGTTGCCGAGACGGAACACGACCGATATGATACCACAACCACCGTCAAATGCCTCGACTGTCAAGTCCATCTGGACAATACTGATGAAAGACTTGCACCTGTTGTCGACGGCATCATGAAGGCGAATACGTTCTCTCGCAACGAGGAGGTTAAAGCTTGGGAACAGGAGCTCACCAGCTGCGAGCACATCCTTATGATGCAACAGTCGGAGTCTCGCGCCATTCAATCGGGCGATCTCGGCCACTGCTCCGCCTGTGACCTCCACGAAAACCTATGGCTGTGCTTGGAATGCGGAAACCTGGGCTGTGGGCGAAAGCAGATGGGCGGTGTCGATGGCAACTCCCATGCCCTTGCCCATTCCTCCGACTCCGGCCATGGTGTCGCGGTCAAGCTTGGGTCCATCACCCCCGAAGGCACCGCCGATGTGTACTGCTATAAATGCGACGAGGAACGTGTGGACGGAGACCTAGGCCAGCATCTCGGCCACTGGGGCATCATGCTAGCCGATCGTCAAAAGACCGAAAAGAGCCTGACGGAGATGCAAATCGAACAAAATTTGCGCTGGGACTTTAGCATGACTGCAGAGGACGGAAAGGAGCTCAAGCCTCTACTGGGCCCAGGCCTTACGGGGTTGAAGAACCTTGGGAACAGCTGCTATCTTGCCAGCATCGTTCAATGCTTGTTCGACACTCCCGCCTTCAGGGACCGATATTACCTACTCGAGCGTGATCTCCCAGTCGTAAAGGAGCCGGCAGGGGACCTGGAGACACAGCTGCGCAAGATGGCTGACGGCCTGCTGTCTGGACGATACTCGAAGCCTGACCCTGACCCCAATGCATCTGAGCAACCCACTGAAGGGACTTATCAGAGGGGATTGGCACCGGCGATGCTCAAGCACTTGATAGGCAGAGGCCATCCGGAATTTTCCACCATGCGCCAGCAAGATGCCTTTGAACTGCTTCAGCACATCTTCAAGCTCGTGACACGATCTCAACATCCGTCTGACCTTGGAGACCCGACGCGACCTTTCCGCTTCTTACTCGAGCAACGGCTGCAGTGTCTTGGATGCAAGAGAGTGCGATACACGACTACCGAACAAGACAATATCTTCGTTGAAGTACCCCTCCAAATGGTTCCCGCCGCTGATGATTCCGAGAATAAGTCGGGCTCTTACAAAGCAGTCACGCTTATGGAATGTCTTGACAATTTCACGGCCGAAGAGATCGTCGAACTCACGTGCTCGGCCTGCGGCAGCAAGGACGGCTACTCAAAGCGCTCATTATTCAAGACTCTTCCCGATTATCTCATTATCAACGCGCATAAAATGACGGTTGTCAACTGGGTGCCGGTCAAAATCGACGTACCTATCCTAGTTCCCGACGGCCATTTCCCACTTGACGAATACATTTCCAGGGGCCAGCAGCCGTCCGAGGAGGCCCTACCGGAAGAACCTGCGACCAATGCTCCAGTTTTCGTCGCCAATTCCGAAGCTGCATCCCAGCTCGAGGCCATGGGGTTTTCCCGTAACAGATGCGACCGCGCACTACACGCGACAGGCAACAGCGACGCCAACGAGGCGATGGAGTGGTTGTTTGCGCATATGGAGGATCCCGATATCGATGAGCCTCTGTCACTCAGCAGCGGAGGCAATGACAACGCCGCCGGCTCGATCGACCCGGAGAAGATTGAGATGCTGGGAGCCATGGGGTTTTCCGTTCCTCAAGCCAAGAAAGCCCTGCAGGAGACCAATTCAAATGTAGAGCGGGCGGTTGAATGGTTGTTCAGCCACCCTGACGACCAGGGCATTTTTGATCACGAGGAGACGCAGGACGCCAGAGGCGATGCTGTCAAATCCGATCCTGGCAGCACTTCTACCCCTGCCAATTACCAACTACAGTCCATTGCCTGTCACAAGGGCACGAGTATCCATGCAGGGTAAGTCAAGTTCAGACGGAATGATACTGAACACTGCTAATGATAATGGCAGACATTATGTAGCCTTCGTCCGCAAGGAGATCGATGGTATCCCGACGTGGGTCCTTTTCAATGACGAGAAGGTGGTTGAAGCGGGCGAGATTGATGAGATGAGGAAGTTTGCCTATGTGTATTTTTTCTCACGCGTCTGATGGTGGGAAGCGGGTGGCGTTTGGTAGCATGGAAATGGGAAGTCTCACACACACGTCATGATGGTAGACCGGGCATGCGATAGGAAAGGAGACTTGGCACTGGGGTCGGAATCCAGCATCTCATAGTGGAGATGACCTCCGCGCGAGTGGAAAGTGCTATACACAGAGACGTCTCACAGATGACGTTGTGAACTTGGGCCTACGGCAGGCACAGATGGGGACATTACGACCTTGCAGATGAGAACCATAGATTACAGTTGCACGACCCGATCCCGGCGGTAGTGTTGCCGTGGGGAACAATGCAAGACACGGGAACTCCTAACGCCCTACAGGCCCTTGACGCAGAGTCGAGTAGCACTGGGTCAAGCTTTGCTAACTATCTCGAGGGCGATCGACCCAAGGTAAAGGACGACCTACTCTGCCAGACGATAGCTGACCAGGGTGTCCACGCGGTGGTTGCTTGTGCTGAAGCCACGCAGCTGGACACGCTCGCCGTTGGCAATCTCCTTCGCGTCGCTGTCGCCCCACTCGACGGGCACCTCGCTGTCGGCATCCGCGTACACAAGCACGTTGAAGGTGCAATCTCCAGCAAGCTGGGGCAAGAAAGTGACTGATGCAGTGATCTGGCGGAAGATGGCCGCAATCTCGTCTTGGATCTCCTTCTCTGTCTTTTCGGCGGGAGCTTCAACCCTGGCGCCGAGGAACGCACGAGGTTAGTGGTCATCTTTGAAGCGATCATTCATCGTGCCGCAAGGGAGGTGAGGCGACTGTGAGGAGGGTACCAGATGGCCGAGAGCCAGCGTTGGGGATAGAGTGTGTGAGCGTACCCTGATGCATCGTTTTCCTGGTCCGTAGTCTTGGAGGCTGGTTTTGATTTGGAGGATCTCGCCTTGCCAAATATTTGCACCTAGACCGACGTCATCAATCAGCCATCGTCGTCGTCAGGTTCGAAGCATTCGTCTAGGCGTGGGAGAAGGGTCGGGCTTCCGCGCAGAAGGAGCAGAAACGGGGAAATGACGAACGTCAAACTGCCATCTCTCGACGTGTTCCCCCGTGTCCTTGTTGGTAATGACGATGACGAGCTTAGATATCTTGCCACGCAGCATCCAGCGGTCCAGCTGGCCCATGATCTTCTTGATATATGCCCTAACTTGGTCGTCGGACGAGACTAGTGCGTCCAAACAGGCGCTGCGTCAGCCTGACCTCTGGCTGTGAGTTCTCGACGGGGAATCGCGTAGCTGAGGGGATGGTGGGCAATCGTCGAACCTAACATGTTCAAGCCATATTTCTTGACGCTGGCATAGACAATCAGCATTGCTTCATCCGGTTCACGCGCGTAATTGCATGCGACGAGTTGAGTGGGCAGGCCAGGATGGCAGGCATCGGAGATCACTCACGCCGTAAAGTCTTCGGCGGGATAAACACCTCGCTGGAAGCTGGGAGGGGGGGAGGCAGGGAAGATGTCAGTTCATGAAGACGCCGGGATGGATGCTTGATAAGAAGACGCCCGTTCCGTACAGGATAGTATGGATTGAGTATTGGAACTGCGCATGGCGAAAGGAGTCAGCTCGGGGTGATGGATGGATGAGGTCGCTGTGAGGGGTCACTGACGAATTCTGCCACGAGCTTTGCGCTGCCCTTGAGAGCGAGCTTGTGAACTTTTGACTTGTCTTCGGATCCCATAGTGGCGTTGAGCAGTCCGCGAGCGAAAGTCGTGTTGCTGCGTCGATCTCGCTGGATTTATCGTGATCTGACGCATAGACTGACACGCCGCATGCGAGATGTCAATCTGCACTACGGACGGACGGACACGGATCCAACCAGCATTGGCCAACTGACAGGCCTGTAGTAGGCGCCAGAGACGGGAAGGAGGGGCTTGGCGCGGGGCATCGACCTATCGCCCTCATCCTCGGGCGTTACGTCATCATGCACTGGGCGGGGAGCTGAGGACCACGTGACTTCGTGAAGCAAAACTGGCGCGTCAAAAGGCCCGTTCCCGTCGTTAATAAGCACTCTATCAGAGTCACGAGAAGACGCAAGAACACGTTTGTGATTAATTATTGGTCCCAAAAGAGAATCATGGCTCGACGTGACCCATATCACTGGCAGCTTATTCACTTGCAATTGAGCACTAAGCACTTGTACCCAGTTTCACAACTGTTGCCAACCCCATGCAAACAAGCACACTCTGGGATCACTTTCACGACCCTCCAACTGTAATCACCCAAGCACTAGTGGATGCTGGGCAGTCAAGCTCAGCAGACTTCGTGATGTGGCGGAAGGGTTTCCGGAATCGACAAAGAAAGCAAAAAAGGAAAACAAAACTCGAGTGTTCCATACCCACACTTGCGGTATGCAGACTGCCAAGTTGTTGACAAAAAAAGTGATACACACAAAACCTAAAAGTCACAATGTACCTATATACTTCCTATAGAAATACTTACCAAGTTTATACTAAGATATTATGATTATGTATAGACTAATTATAATACTTTTCACTTCTGAAGAACCACGATTAATCTAGAGTACTATATATCTCAAGTTAAGTAAAATAGTAATAATAGAATTTATAGGAATTTGGTGGTAAAGTAGAGTGGTACTAGTGATGTATATTACTTTTTTTGTCAACAACTTGACTGCGTGATGTCGCCCAAAGTGAGCAAGGGTCGGCGCTCTCTTCGTCCCGGTACCAGCAATGACTCGTTGGAGACTTGTCCGAGAAATCTGTCAAGTCCCCGTCCCCATCCCCGTTTGCGAACACCAAACATACCGAAGCATCATCGGTGAATGCCAATTCATCGAGTAAATCCTTTGTGATGGCACCCTGCGACCACTCCTTGTATGCTAAGTGAAGTGGCTCACGTCGCAACTGTCCACTTGTCGATGGGAGGCAAACTATTTTGGATTCCACTCTGTTCCTATCCCATATGATAACCTCGAATCTTGATCCTTCCGATTAGATTCATTTTGCGCTCGCTTCTACTGCTGTCGTCGACCTCGGGTCCGGAATGGCCGGTCTCGTCATCATGGGAAACCAATCTTCGGGCTGTTACCTGGAGCCGTATGGTATGGCAACTACCGGCGCCAGGATTTGGCACGGCTCCGCATCATGCAGACGAAGCACAAGTTCACAAGGGGAGCACATGAAGATGCTCGTCCGAAGCTTGAAACTGCAGCACCAGCAGCGAGCCCAGACACGAGATGGCGGCCATCTGGATCTCTAGACCTTACCATCACTCTTGATCAAACATGCTTTTGATTTTTCTCGCAAACGTAATTCCTCGCAAATGTAATTCCTCGCAGACGTTATATCTCGCACAGTCTTTCGTAAAGTCCCCGGATCAAAGTGGCAGCCAACTGCCTCACCACTGGCTGGTCTCTCTGGACAGGCGCCGTCGCATACTGAACCGTCCAGCACTCGATGTACGTGCGGGACGAGGCGGTAACTGGAAAGCTCCCAAAGCCCACGGTATCTCCGGGTGCTTCGTCCTATGATGAGTTCTAGCACCCCGCGTCGAGCAGACCAAAGCCCGAGGGCCGATGTGCTGACCAGTCCCGCATCTCCGCTGTTGGGCAATTGGAATGTCCCTTGGGGACAATGCGGGTTGATGTTGTCTCGATGGCTCCGTTGTCATTCTCGACAGGGCAATTATTCGTATGATATCCGACAGCCTCGATGGGGCGACTACTTCTAGCATTCTGGGAAACGGGCTCTTAGAGCTTGTACGTGGAAGGGGGAAAAGGGCACGGGAAGGTCTAGGCGGAAATACCGGTACGAGGCTTCGGTCAAAGACGTTGTCTTAATTCTTGCCTTTGAGGCGTCATCATGCTCTCTGCAAAGTATCTCGGGCTCAAGCGACTCGCTTTTGTGATGAGACGACATGTCGCGAGGCGGCAGCAACAGCGGCGGCCTTCTCGTCTGGCAGGCCAGCTTGTGATACGGCATGCTGCGTGGCTGGGCTGGATCGAGAGGGCCGCATGAGGGCACAACGCCCCCCTGCCTTCCGAGTGGTTCAAGCTCAGACAAACGTTGGGGCCATTCTTTTCGGGCATGCCCTTGGCATCCGAGGAGCGGTTTTGCACCCTGTGGACAGGACCACGACTCAGGCCGCCGTCCGCAGACACCGACGCGCGAGGAGTGGCCGCAAAGCTGATGTGCCGAGAGACGCTATGCTCTCAGGGTGCTCGCTTCAGACGAGCTTGGATGGTCACGCGCATGTACAGTGCACTCGAAAGTAGAAAATGGGGTATCTATTGTCTCGCACTCGTTGGCCTCGGATCTACATGTCGTGGGGGGTTCTAGGAGCGCGTGCATCTTAGGCAAGGGACGCGCAGGTGAACGGGCTGCTGATGGAGCCAGTCCTGAACTTATGCATCTGGGAGACGGGTTAGCTGCTACGTTCCGCGATTCAGTTACGACAAGGACAGCTAAACTCACAATCTCGACGATGGAGGCGTAGGTGCCGCACACGAGAACAATCATGCCAATAACGAAGCAAAGAGCGTTGAGCGCCGTCCTCCAGAGGTTGTGCTTGGCGAAAGGGGACCCCTCCCGGATGAGCATGAACCACATCATGGCAGGGAAATAAAAGGTGAAGCCGGAGATGAAGAGAGACGAGCTGATGGAGAGGAGCTCAGAGAAGAACGGGATGGCTTCGGCAATGATGAAGGCGATGACAGTGATGACGGTGATGAGAGCCAGCCAGGTGATCCAGCCCATCTTCGTGTTGATGAAGCGGTTGATCGAGTTCTTGTAGACACGGCCGTGGATGTAACGACCGACGACGGTGGTGTTGATGGAGCCCGAGATGAAAATGACGGGGAGTCCAACGCCGAAGGCGATCTTGGAGACGAGGGGGCCTGCAGAGAGGAGGGCGGGCGACTGGACATCCTGACCAACAAAGGCGTAGATGAGAGCGCCGGTGAGGGTGTAGATGAAGATCTCAATGAGGCCCAGGGCCCAGATGGACTTGACGTAGTCAGAAGGGGTGTGCATCTCGTCCATGAAGGAAAACTGGCAGATGGCGAAGCTGTAGGCGAAGACGATGTTGGTGATGGCGATGAAGGCCTCGGCAAAGGTGAGACCGTCCTTGGGCCAGGCGGACCAAGCGGCGCCGGCGATGCTGTCTCTGTTGATACCGGTGGCGATCATGGTGATGCCAATGGCCAGGATGATGGAGACGAAGTCTATGTAGCCGAGAATGGCGACCTCGGCGAAAGACGGGGGGATAGCCAAGATGAGCAGGATAATGGCGGAAACGACGGCAAAGACGATGGAGCAGGCGCCGTTGTCGGTGATGTTACCGAAAGCGATGGCGCCAGTCAGGGTGTGAGAGCTGACGAGGAAGGTCAACTGCAAGGCAAACATGACACCGACAAGCTCGTAGCCGAAGCGGCCCATCATGAGCTGACCGGCGTCGGCGTAGTGCGAGACGTGGGGGAACTTGAGCTTGACTTGACCCACGACGTCGCTGGTGTAAATGGCGATGAGGCCGAGACTGATGCAGAGGATGACGCCAGCGACCATGCCGAGAGTGGCAAACGCCGATGGCAGACTGAGACTGCCGAGAGCGATGGCTTCGACGATGAGGACGACGGTCAGGCGCTTCCAGCCAAGGCGGTGGAAATGAGCGCTTCCCTGGGCGGCCTTTTGCTTCTCGAGGTCGGCGCGGTTGAGGTCCGTGACCTCGCCGACAACCTCGCCGGGGAAGACGGCATCGCGGGAGAACTGAGGTGCCACGGCGGCGCCCTCCGCCTTGCTGTCCTTGGACTCGACGCCGCGGTTCTGTGCGATCTGGTCGTGGTCCATTGCTGCTGTGCCGTTCTCGAGACGGATGTGTGTCTTTGAAAGAGGAGAAGGCAAAAGGTCTGGTCGGTGCTGGGTCTTTTTAAGCGGAAAAAGTTGTCCACCTTGACGTCCGAAACTGGGTGGGCTCGCGAACGGACTCGGTGGCAAGTCTCTCTCTCTCTCTCTCTCACAGACGCGGAGGCGTTGGACCCGGGTTGAGCTGGTCGGACGACGGACGGTTGGGATAGGGACAGAGACGGGAAGAAATGCCGTGGAGAGCGCGAGCAGTCAGCGAAGGCCGTTTGGGATGAGCGAGAATGTGAGAAACCTGTTGCGCATCAAGTAGGGCAGACGGGAGGAGGATATATGGTGGCGAGGGCGGAGACTCAGCACCGACTACGGAGTAAGCCCGAGGGCTCGAAGCCTCGACGTCGAACTCATCTTTGTGAATGTGAAGTCAACAAGACTGGCCCCAGAACACTTCGAGCAAGGGTCTTATCTCTGCCCCCGCGATTTGGGGAGCGGTGACGCCGGCCGGCACACAGGAAGGTGAGTGGACGAACAGGATCGGGACGTGCATCGCACGGGTCAGTGGCCAGATGTGGTCGTATCAAAAGCTTGTCCCGTGAACCATCCACGCATCCGATAATCCCTCCATGCGACCGTCCCCCCCCCGACGATTCCGTGCGTCTGTCTGTCTTGTCTTGTCTTGGGTTTTGCGGGGGAATTGGCCGTTGGAGAGCTTCCCCGCGAAATGGACCGGCGCCCCTGAGATTCCAGACGTGGTCAGGCGTTGCACTGAATATTGCAGCGGAACTGCAAGTAGAGTTTGGTGTTTTGCGATGTCAGCGAAACAAGGTCACGACGAGGTCGTCGAGGGGCCGTCGAGGCTGCGAGGCGGGACTGAGGCGGTCGTGCAAATTTTTGCATCGTAATAGAGTGGATTTGGTGACCTAGACTTTACCTAATGGACCCAGAAGTAGAGCCGCAGAGTGGCCTCACCATCCATCTTGAGTCAGTCCATGCCCACGATCAACCCCGAAATACGACCGGTGGCGCTGGCAATAGGCCCGGCAGCATGGAGACGCGAGGGGCTGGCCGTTCGCTTACGGGTATAGTATGTGTAAGTGTAAGATATTCGCCCTAGCGAGCCTACATGTTTTCCCACGCCGTCAATCGTCGTACTAGTAGGCGTACGTAGTCTGCGGTTCGCTGCAGGCTCATGTGGGCTCGTGATATAATCAGCGACGTTGGGCCAAGAGCTTGCGGCTCAAAAAGTGCTCGGGGTTGCAAGACGGATGAGAGCCAAGCTGGGCGATTGCCGAGCCAGGGGTGTGCCGTTCCTGGGAAGAAAACCTCCCATAGGTTCCTAATCCAAAGCATGTGCTCCGTATAATAATGCACTGCGCCGACTGACGGTCGACGGCGCGACGGGACGAGGTCGGGCCTCCGGGAGAGGCTGCAAGGCAACATCGATTCCACCACGCTACTTTGGACCGTCCATAGCCTGAGTGCCGGCGTCCCGACTAGGGTGGTACTCCGTGGAGCAAAACGTAATGGTGAGACTGGTCCTCCGTAGATTCCCGAGGTGTTGCGAGTCGCGGGTCCTGGTTGATGCCACTCCTCCGGTGACGCTTCGGGAAAGCTTCTAGAAGATCTCGCCAGAGTTGAAGTCGGCAGGCGTCCCTTCACTGCCTAACAGCGACTCTCCATCGCGCTCATTCCCCCTGCCCAACGCTTTTGCCGAAGCTTGAAGATCCCACGCGACCGGGAAAGGCCTTGAGAACGGGTTCATCCTTGTTCTTCGCCACGGACCATGGAACGGAAGAGGCGCACAGCAGTACGGACACGCAGTAATTATGGTATGCTTGGCAGCCCTGGTCGTCTCCTTGCGTTTTCTACGGGCTGCCATGATTGGTCAGTCAGATATTGGGAGTCGGCGAGCTGACATCGGCCCATGACAAACCTCAGAGATAATGGCCACAACGAGGTTAAACGATTGCCCGCCCACGTTTCTGCGGCACAGGTATGCTACTCGCAAAGTGTACGTAGTAGTAGGGCACAGTTGGCAGTGTCTCTTGAAAGTGTGAAAGTGGTACGGAGATCGCTCGCACATCTTGTATCCGACGATCATCCCATCCTACCTTAGCCTAGCACCTGTATACGAAGCAGCCGCATCAACATGCAGTGTATTCTAGTAGCAGTTATTCAGACCATACGATTTTGGTGTTTTTAACCACTATACCTAAATCATCAGTCAAACCTCCACAGCCTCATACAGCCCCGCATCTCAAAGTACTAACCTATTCAGGGTACAGAAAGCCCTCTCACCCTGAACTGAGATATTTTACTTATTGTTTTCATACTAGAATCTACTTTACTAAACACATTCCTTAACCTATTAATTTTACACCTAAATTAATAAGTAAACTAACTATAGTAATAAATAACTTTCAATCCATAATATTTGAGGAGTATTTTTAAAAAGTTCAATAGTATTTCTATAATAGAAGATTTATTTTAAAGAAAAAATACATTAATAATAATAGTAACTGTATAGATATTTAGTATATTTATAATAGTAACTACCATACTATAATTATGAAACAAAAAAGCCTTAATAAAATGATATAACTACTTTTTAGAGTAAAGATAGTTTAATTCTGAAATACTAATTAATAGATTTTTTAGATTTTAATAAGTTATAAAACCTATAACTACTTTCCTATAGAGAAAAGGCATTTCACTACTATTATTATATTTAGAAACCTTATTTACTATAAAACTATAAAAATAGTATATATTTCTCTACGAATTTTAAATTAATAGTAATATACTAATAAAGTAATTTCTAATAACTATCATAGACCTAAGCCTTAGGGGTTATATAGGATATTACTATTAGGGCTCTATATAACTACTATTCCTATAGTTTAGTAAAGAGTTTTTACTTTAGGTATAAACTTTTTAAGTTTATTATAATACTATTAAGGTATTACTAAAGTATTTCTTAT
>RYZW01002311.1:0-13365 GCA_004367215.1 Colletotrichum trifolii
ATATATAGTTTATATAATCGGAAAGTATATATATATATATACTTACTAGTTACGCTTACCTACTATAGGATTCGAACCTACTACTCCTACTATAATAGTAAGAGCTAGCTAGACGTTAAACTATTACGTTAAGCGGGAGTTAAAAGTATTCTATAAAATACTAAAACAATAAACTTGAATAATACTTTTTAGTATTAAATAGAGAATATTTAGTAAATATAACAACTCCCCTAGAGTATCACTAGATCTTTATAATATATAAGATTTGTAATATCTTATATTTCTTATACTTAAGAGACCTATACAGTGTCTTAAAACCCCTATCCCCTCTTAAAACCTTTTATCTTCTATTAATATATCTAAACTTTATTCTAAATTAAACCCTAGATTAAGCGTTATTATAGTAATAACTTAAATAACCCTGAGTAGTAATTACTCGATCCTAGAAAGACTTAAGCTATATATTAATATAGATCTCTTCAGAAAACCCTTTAAAATTAACTATAGTAGCTTGATAGAAGTAAACACTAAAGATATTCCTACTTATATAATACTTTATATCTATTAATATAATTTCTTAAAAGTCTATAGCTATAAGCTCTTCTATTATTTGAAAAGAGATTTTGATAAGTAGTTTATAGGAATATAATGATATATTAATAAAAATATAATTTACTTTTTTAGGAATACTTTGTTGACTTTAAAATCAAAGTAAATTTGAAAAGTAAAAAGATCTATATTATATTATACTAACTTACTTAATATAAAGCCTTTGAATATTAGATTCCCGCGGAACTTAATAATATAAAAAAGCGTTAAGACTGATTTTAAATATTACCCTAAGTGAGTTAATATTTTCTTCGAAGTAGATAAAAAGCTAAAATTACCTCTCTATACTACTAAACTTGAGGTTAAAGTAGTAATACCTATAGTAGAAGTTTAGCTAATATCTAAAGACTTTATATAAGATATCTCGCTTCTATTATTATTTATATATAGTACATAATTTCTACTATTACTAATAGGACTATTAATTCCTAAGCTATATAGTATAGAGCTTTCTTACTAATAGGAGAAATACTAAGATACTAGTAATATTTAGTACTTTTAGTAGTTGTAATACTTTTTATACTTTTCTCTTATTCGTTTATCTAAAACCTTATCTATTAAGTATACTATAGACTTTGTAGAATTCTATAATAAGAATATATAATATAGTAAACGTTTCTATAATACTTTTAAGACTAAAGCTTATATTATCTATAATTATAACTCTAAATTTAGTATTTTATATTATATATAAAGAGTATTTTCTCTATTATATTAAAGGATTAAGTTTTTGATTCTTATTTTGAATACTTTTTGTATTTTAGTTAAAATTGCTAGTTTGATTAGATAGTGATATATATTTAAGAATACTTTAAAAATAAGAAATCTATTAGATTTATTTCTCTAATTAGTAAAATACTATTCTTAGGATAATAATAATTAAGGATTTTGATTAGAATAAAAAAGAAATATTTAAGATATTTATTATAAAACTTATATATTTCTAGAAAATATTTCAAACTAACGAGTATACTAATAAATCTTTCTACAACTAGCTTATAAGTATATACTATAATGTACTAGAATACTAGTTAGTGCTCTTTAGTTTTATACTAAATCATTAGAATTTCTATAACTAGTTATATTTTATTATAAGTAATACTATAATACTCTAAAAGTCGTAATATGTTTAGAGTGTTAGAAATTATAATAATATACCTAAGAAATAGTTTGAAATTAATTATATATATAATCCGCCCTATAGTTCTACTTTAAGTTATTGCTATATTTATAAGTACTATTAGTTACTGTAGAATAAATATTACTTTCGCCTAGTTCCTATATATATAATGATAAGTATTATATATATATAGTAAAATAGGTTATTAGTCTATAAAGTATACCTTTAAGAAATAATATAATTAATATAAAAGGTATATATTAACAGGTAATATAAAAGTATACGATATAATAAGATACTAGGTTTTCTTTACTAAATATAACAATATTAATAGTTTTAATAATAACCTCTAGGTATCCCTAAAAGATAATAAGTATAAGGAACCTATTACCTAGTATTAGATATAGTATAATTTCGAGAACTATACCCCTACTACTCTTAAGATATTCTTTATATTATTTTTCAGTAAATAGCCTACTACCCTGAATCGAAGTAAAGTTACTAGAATCTTCTAATATTAAGTAGTATTATATTTTTTTACTAAAGTAAACATTTTGATAGTAGTATTACTCAGAAAATAAATATAACTCTTATATATATATTTATGTTTAAGAGCTATTATTTAAGTACTATGTTTAAGGGAGTTTACTTAATTTCAATATTACTAGTTTCTTAACTACTAGGTATTCTTACTTTGTAGTTTCTATATAAATAGTAAACTTTTCTATAACATTTATATTTCTATAAAGTAAACTAGTTATAATCTATTTTAATAATACTATTTTGATTATAATATTTAGAATAGTTAATATTCCTATACTATTTAGTATTATTATATTTCATATAGAATTATAAAAAATCTTTTTCACTCTATTTTATAGATATAAATTGTTTTAGTGTTATATTCAATACTATATATAACTAGTTCTATTAAAAGTGAAAGACTTTACATATTATTTGACAGTAGAAATATCTATAGATACTCCTCAATAAGAAGAAAATACTTACCTCAATATATTTTGTAGAGTTAGAAATATAGAGATTCTATTACTAATTTAGATATTTAATTATAGTATACTTCTAAAATACCTTACTAAAATAAAATATCTAGTTAAATATTATACTTTCGAGGCTCTTAAGTAATACTACTAGCAGCATTAGATATATAATACTACCCCTTTGTATTTTTATTTTACTATTTAGGATAATATTGAGTCTAAGTTTAAGGTTATTATTAATATTATCTACTTAAAAAGCTATTTTATACTCTATATTATTAATACTACTATAGTATTGAATATTATTTATTGTTTAATAAATATCTTAGTAAAAGTAATATAAAAAGGCTTTAAAGTATACTAGTTAAAGTTTTACTAGGATTTCCTAGATATCACTATTATTAATATAAACATAATATTTGAATCTAAAATGTTTAGATTAGAAATAAAGGCTATAGGATTAATAGTCTAAATAGTACTAATTAAAGTATATAATAATATTAGTAAAGTTAAATACTACTACGTTTTTCTCTACTAGGTATACGAGATTTATTATAATAAACTCTTTATAGTAATTTAAGAAGTATCTTTTTGTATAGTATTTAAAATAATCAACAATACTACTAAGCTAAACAGCTTTATATTTATATTACTTATTTTCACTATGTATTTATATTTTATAGAAAACTCTACTTTTCCCTAAATATTATTACTTAGATTTATACTATATAGAAACTAATAGAGGGAATCTACTATATTTATATTAAATATACTATTGATATTACTTTAGTAATACGTAGTAGATCTAATATTCTATATATAGTAGTTTTCCTATTTTAGTTTCTTATATATATATAATAAGAGAAATAAGATTAGTAAAGCCTATTTCGCCTTATCACTACTTATAACAAGATATATATTCTTAAACTCTTTTGAGGTTTTTTAGGGTTTAAATAATAACTATAAAACTATACTTTAAAGATAACTAACTATTTCTACTAAATATATAGCTAATAGTACTAATACTTAAAAATACTAATGAATATTATCCTAGTTATTTCTTTAATACTACTATTAGAAGTCTAATATTTCATAGAGATATATATTCCTATAATCATACCCCAATTTTGTCTATAGCGATTTTTATAGAACTTTAGAATACCTAGTAGATACTATAAAATACTATTATTATATATAATAGCAACTCTGCTACTATTAGTAATAATAATCTTCTACTTCCTTATATAATTAGTAATATTCCGAATATATTACTAGTAATAGTTTATCTCTAAAATAAATAATAGTTACTACTTTAGTTTAAATATCTAGAAATAAGCTTTATTTTATAGTTTACCTAATAGCTAAAGAATAGTTAGATATAGTTTTCTCTTTTACTCTCTATAAAGAATTATTTTTATAATATTGGGTTTACTATTTAAAGAGTTAATTAAAAAAGAGGTTAAAAGTATTATTACTAATAGTATTATTGAGATTATCTAGTTTAACCCTATTCTCTATTAGAGTTATAAATTCTAAGTTATATATTATTAATAAGATAAAGAAAAAAGATACAAACAAAATATATGAGAAGTCGTGTTTCGTAATTTAGAGTTTTAGTAATAATAGTAAGTTTAAAATATTAATATAATTACTAATAATCTAATAGAGTAGTTAATAGTTAATTCTAATTATAATTTTAGTTCTTTTCTAGTATAATAGTATAACAATATAGTTTTAAGATATTACTTAAACTCATACTTAAGCTAAAATAAAACTTATAAAGTATATTATAGTTAACTTATTCTTTTATTTTCAAGAGTAGTATGTTCTAGGATTTATAATAGGTATTATCAAGTTATTATGTAGTTTTACTAAAGCTAGTTCTTACTAGTATATAACCCACTCTAAATACTATAAATAATAGTGATAAATAGAGATATCAATATATAACTTATATTCTTTCATCTTATACTTTACTAACAAAGATTTTGATTTTAAAAGTATACAAATAAATAATACTTTTAGTTTCTCTAATACTACTCTTTCGCGCTATAAAGATAAAGAGTTCTAAACAGCTTTATTTAAAATAAAACCGACGATTACTTTTATAGAAACTACTTCTCTTATATTTAATAGAAATATCTTAAATCTTGATAGTAATGCTTCCTATTTATACTAGAAAAATTAAAAATAGAAACTAGTACTCCTTATATATATACTATACCTAAGGTACTTAAGAAAATATATATTGAATAGTATATATATAGAGTATACTTTACTTTGATATACTAATTTAAAGTATTATTTTACTTCTCATATACTACATAAGAATAATAACCCTCTACTAATAATAATACTACTACTTTTAATAAGTATTTTAAGAAGTAAATTAAGTATCTTAATTCTAGTTTTAACTTTTTACTATTTAATATTTCTAAAATATATTTCTATACTTTTATTAATAGTCTTTCTACTGATAATACTAATTTCTTATTTTAACTAGAATTTATAATAATCTTTAACTAAGAAATAATAACTAGTAATAACTAATTTAACTTTCATAGTAACTTTATATATCATTTCTCTATTACAAATAAAGAATTTACTAGAAATCTATTTCTTTTAGAGATTTATATTATAATAGCTAGTATAGACTTTACTTATACTATAATTATATTACTCGAGAAAATACTAAAATACTAAGATTTCCCCTAGTTTTTAATTATTATATATACTAATTTATATTTACTTTAAAAGCATTTTATAAAGCTTAGTATTACTACAAATGAATACCTAATAATTCATATTATAGTATAAAGTAATTATATAAGTACTATAAGTTCTATGAAGTATAGTAAATTAATAGAGATAATAATATTAATAATAGGTTTATGAGAAATACCCAAAACTATACTTTTAAGAGATTTATTAATTTAAACTATATAACCATTTAAATAGAAAGATAGGTTATTTAAGTAAAGTAGATAAAGGGATAATAAAGTATTATCAAGTAAAAAGTAGAAGGATTACTTTCAATACTATTTTATTTTTATTTTTCCTATTATTTTAATAGTGTTTTTAGTACGTATTTATAGTATTTTTAACACTAGCTTTTATATATTAATAGATAGGTATTGTTACGGGCTACGCCNTATTAATAGATAGGTATTGTTACGGGCTACGCCCGGCTGGTTGACTCCGGCTCTGCCCGAGTCCCGACAACCATGCCTGAGAAGTCAGGCACCAGTGGGCCGCCGGTGGGCCCCCGGTGCTACCCTTAAGCAGACTTTTCACGCCCTTCGCGAGAACCTCTCTTTTACTCCTTAGTTCTAAATAAACAGTATTTACGCTCCCTACGGCTGAATCATAGCCCAGGCCCAGCCCTTCGCAGGTATAAGGTATATAGTAAAAAGAAAAAGATATTAGTGTTAGTAATACTATACTATATAGTATACGTTATCGTATATAATTCATATATATATCTCTATTTATATATATAGTATATATAATTATATATTTCTACGTATATATAGTAAATATAGCTATATACTTTCTATATTTTACTAGTAATACCTATTACTAGCTATAATTTAGTATTATAGTAGTTAATAAATAATTACTATAATATAGATCTAGAGTTTAATATAGCTATATATATATCTATATAATATAATAATATTAACAATAATAACGAATACTAGAACTCTTTTATACCCATTTAATAAGATTATATATAGTATGCGATAATCCCTACTAGATAAACTAATATCTATTTATATATAGAGGATAGTACTAGAAACGCTCATAAAATAACTACTAAAATACTATACAAATACTATTAAAAGTAATTACAAAAATAATATTAAAAGCAATCCTTTTATCTTTTACTTAAAAATATCTTAATATCTTTTTTATCTATTTTACTTAAATAACTTATCTTTCTATTTAAATAATTATATGATTTCCGCTTAATATAGTAGTTTAACGTCTAGCTAGCTTTTACCGTTTTATAGCAAGAGTAGTAAGTTCGAATCTAGCGGCAGGTAGGTATAACTAGTAAGTATATATATGTTTTCCGATTATATAAACTATATAGTAACTACTACTAGCCATTAGCTCTTATTAATAGCTATTAATAGTCAGTATTATTAATATTAATAGCTAGTAACTATTAACATTAATAGTTAATAGCTACTAATAACTAGTAGTAAATATTACTAGCTAGTAGATATTTAGTATTATATAATTACAATCTTATAATAAGTAACTATAGTAAATATAAGCTTATACTTTGTCTTTATATATATACTTTCTATATTTAATAGCTATCATATTAACTAACTATATCTTACTATTTAAAGTTTCCTCTATTTAAATAATTCTTTAGAACTAGTAGTATCTAGTACGTATATAAAATAAAAGCTAATTATTAGGTATAGTCTCCTTTATAAAGTTCCCGAGAGGTATATAACTTTACATAGAGTAAAGACCTTTGATAAAACTACTAATAATAATTATATAATTCTAATTAATAAATTTCTCAGAAGTACAATTTAGAGTATTTTATAGAAGTATTAGTGATATTATTATCACTATTAATCTACTATATTAAATAAAACTTATAGTACGTATATAACTACTTTAATACTATGATATCAATTCCTAAGTATTTCTCTTTAGTAGTACTAGGCTTTCTAAAACACTTATAAAGTAAATAAAAGTTAATGTATATAATAATTAAGATTTAGGGGAAATCTAGGTGTTTGAAGATTTTCTTAAGTGAAATAATTATAGTATAAATAAAGTCTATACTAGCTACTATAATATAAATCTCTAAACTAAATATATTTCTTTTATTTCTTTTATTTCTAGTAGAAACGTAGTATATAAACGTATTATAGAAATTAGACTAGTTATTATTAAGTACTATCTTTTAGTTTACAACTATAATAAGTCCTAATTAAAGTAAAGAATTAGTATAATAAGTAAGAAAACTATCAATAAAAGTATGAAAATATATTTTAGAGAAATTAAGTAATATGAAATTAACGTTATAGTTAAGATACTGACTTTACTACTTAAAATACTTGTTAATTATAGTAGTATTATTAATAGAATATTATTATTCTTGTATAATATATAAGAAATTAAATAATATTTTAAATTCTTAAATAAAAGTAGAATATATTCCATATATATGCTATTTAGTATATATTATTTTAAGTATCTTAAGTATAGTATATATATCAAGGAGTACTAACTTTTACCCTTGGTATTTTTAACATAAATAGAAAGTAGTAACATTAAAGCTTAAAGTACTTCTATTGAAAATAAGGAGAGCTATTTCTATAAAATTAATCTTAAACCTTACTTTAAATAAGGTTTCTTTGAGTTTTTTATTTTTATAGTATAAGAAGATAGTATTAGAGAAGATAAAATGTTATGTATTTATATACTTATAAAGCTAAAATCCTGATTAGTAAAGTATAAGATAAAGAGATATAGGTTATATATCAATATCCCTATTCATAACTATTCTTTATAATACCTAGAATAAATTACTTACTAGTAGATACTAGTCTAAGTAAAACTATATAATAACTTGAAAATAATTATTCTTAATCTAAGGAAATACTACTTTTTAAAGTAAGAAAGTAAATAATTATAATATACTTTATAAACTCCGTTTCAGCTTAAGTATAGGTTTAGGTAATATCTTGAAACTATATTATTATTCCCTTATACTAGTAGCGAGCTAAAGCTATAGTTATAATTAAATAATAACTAATCTAGTAGATTATTAGTAATTATACAATATTTCGAACTTACTATTATTACTCAAACCTTAAAATATAAAGTATAATCTCTCATATACTTTATAAGTATTCTTATTCTTAATCTTATTATTAATATATAGCTTAAAATACTTATAATACTTATAGAAACTAGGGTAATACTAAGTAATTTTAATAATATTATTAGTAATAATATTCTTAACCTTTTTTAATTAACTCCTGGAATAGTAAACCTAGTATTATAATAATACTTTCTTTATAGAAAGTAAATAAAATCTATATCTAACTACTCTTTAGCTATGAAGTATATCATAAAACAACCCTATACTATAGTTTTAAAAATAGATAATATTACTAGTAATCCCTTGTAAGAAACTACTTAGAACTATAATCATAGTTATATAGTAACTATATTACTAACTACTTAAAAAGTAGATTAATATTACTAATAGTAGTGCGATTACTATTATATATAATCATAGTATGTTATGATATCTACTAGGTATTCTAAAACTCTATAGAGGTTACTATAAATAAGATTAAAGTATTACTATAGAAGTATATATTTCTATATGATATTAGATTTCAAGTAGTAGTATAAGAGGTTCTTATTGGTTTCTTCTAAGTCTCAAGTATTAGTACTTCTAAGATATAATTAAGTAACTATTAAGGTATTTCTGAGTTATTCTTAAAATATAGTCTTATAACTATTATTCAAAACTCTTAAAACCTATAAAGGAATTTGAGAATATATCTTTTAGAAAGTATAATCTTATTTTCCTGAAATATAAACTTATTTTAAACTATCTTATAATCTATTTAAATGTTTCTAATATTATCCCAGAATCTCTAAGTATTCTATTCTTTTAATTATAATTTAAGATAGCTTTCTTAAAACTCAAATCTCATAATACTTATATTTAATACTTTTGAATAAAACATTTTAAATAGCCTATTCTTGAGTATTTAGTTTTTAATACTTGAAAGGTAAAGATTATAAGACTAAAATAACTAGATTACTCTTATTATATAATAATTCATTGCTGATAAGTTATTTCTAAATAAACTTCAGAATTATATTTAGTTTACTTATTTTATCGTATTACTTAAAATCTATTCAACTTCTCTAAATTTTCTATCAGTAATTCCTTAATACTTATTATTAAAAACAAATTTCCTAACCTATTCTTTATATTTACATTACTCAATAAATCCTATAATTCAATTTTTACAATATTGATAATATTAAAATAATAAATAACAGAATAGAATATTTCTTTAATTTATAAAATTCAATAAAATACTAAAGAAATAGTAATAATAAGTAATTGTTAGAGGCTAGCCATGAGAGATACTTTAGTCGTACCTTAATAGTATTATAATAAACTTGAAAGATTTATACGTAAGGTGAAAACCTTTTACTAGACTATAGGAGTAATAGTTATAAAGAGCTTTAATAATAATATTTTATATAAGCCTTAAGGTTTAGGTCTATAATATACCCCCTATTACTTCTCTATTTTATTACTATAGTGATATATATTATTAATAGTCTTATAATATACTAGTAATATCAAACTACTTAAATTAGCTTAATTAATAAGAAAGATCTACTTAAGATACTTCCCCTGAATACTATTAATATTAGATAGTCCTACTAATACGAAAATTCAAATACTATTAATATCAAATAGTCCTACTAATAAGAGAATTTAAGCTATATTTACCCTAAATGATTCTATACTATATTCTCTTCTCTATTAATATATAAAAAACCTTTTTGTTCTCTTTTCATATAACTCTATTTTCCTCTCTTGAGATTTATATAACTTTCTATTCTATACTTATTATAATACTACTATTGTATTACTTTTCTACCTTCTTTCCCCTTTTCATATTTTCTTTATTACTATATTAACTATTACTACTACTAGTTCTAGACTTCTTAATAATAACCTTTCTTATTACTATATCTTGTCTAAACCTACTACTTATACTTATAGTAATTATATTATTAAAAGTAATTCTAATAATAAGGAAAACTACTTTCCTAATATAATTATCTCTATTTACCTAAATTAGTATTCTAAGAAAAATAGAAATAGTATTACTTATACTTATATATTACATTATAGCTAATCTTATTATAAATATTTAAAATTAAAAAGTAAATATAAGTAAAGGTTTTATTTTTTATTACTAATTATAAGTTATATACTACTAGCTACTAAGTTAAATATATAATTATATATAATAATTATATTATTACTTCTATAGTTATTATTTCTAAAGCAAAAAGTAATATTATAAACTACTATATTACTATTCTTATACTAGAGCTTTCTATTATAATCTAGTATTATGATAAGTATTTCTATTATACCTAATAAGTAACCCCTATTTATATTACTACTATACTTATTATTCCTTTTTCCTATACTAAAGAAATATCTTTACTCTTACTCCTATTCTTATTCCTAAATAGATTTCTACTAGCTTTAGTAGTATTATATAAATAATAATAAGTTTCTCCTTTTTATTCCCTATTTTTATTATACTAATTTCTCTATAATAAAATACTATAATATATTCTAGTAGTTATATTATACTTTACTAATATTATAGTTATATCTTTAGCTTTATTAAGACTAGTTTATGTATTTACTACTACTACTAAATTACTATTCCCTAGTAGTACTAATAATACTTTACTTATAAATAAGTAATATTTATTACTATCCCTAATAATAAAAAGAAAAAAGAAAAAAGATAACAAAAATAAAGAGGAATTCTATACCATAAAGAGGAATAAGATAATACTAATCTTTTTATTCAATTTATTTATTTAGTACTTTAGAGGTAAATCTAGTAGCTAGTTATATTTACTCCCTAGGGGCTATTTTATTCCTTAATTCGCAACTTATATAGTCTTTTACTATTAGTAAATTAATATTAGGCTATTATTCTCTTTAATATCCCTATATTATAACTCGAATTATATTGTAGCTTTATTATTAGCGAGGCTTTCTAAAAGCTCCTATATTAAAATATTATAGTTTTTCTATTTAACTAGTATATTTTAGTTATGTATTTATTTTGATATATTCTTTACTATAAGTATTTCTCTAATATTATACTTTTCTTAGGCTTTACTATTTCCCTTAGTAAAAACTAGGATAGGATTGAAATATATATTTGTATATTAGTATAATAATAATAATAAGCCTGTTTTTATTTATTTAATAAAATTAATATAGAATATTAAGTAGATACTTATAGGGATATCTAATATAATATTTAATAGGTTTAGTATATTAATAATTTTATATTTAGAAAATATCTAGTTAAGTCTTTTGTTTAGCTAATTTATTTTAATATAGTATAATAATAGCTATACTTTATCCCTTACCTAGAACTTCTTAGCTACTTATTATATTTTATTTATACTTATCTTATTATATTACCATATATATACTATTATTATTTAAACTATAATAATAATATTTTTAAAGTAAAAGAAGAAAACTAAAACTTATCTTAAGCTAGAGAATATAATTTACTCTACTATTGAGAAATATAAAATAAGTATAATATTAAACCTATTTAGGAACTTATTTAGACTTATTCTAATTACTAATAAATCCTTATTATTTAATACTAATTAATAAGTAGTAATATAAGCTAGCTAGTCTAGTTATAAGAAAATGATATATATTTTTAGAAAAGCCTAAATTTTAAGTATTCCTTTCTCTATTCTATTATTTATCTAAAAATATAATAATATTAATAAAAGCTATTATGCCTCTATTAACTAGTATAATATTATCTAGAAAATACTAATCTAGTTTAAATTATATCTAGTAAGAATCAATATAGGGAAACTATAGAACTATTACTAGGTATTTTAAAACTTCTCTATATAAACCTTAGTAATTATAGATATGATAGTTTCTAACTAGATATATTTTAAAAATTAGTCTATAATTACTATAAGGAATCTTAAGTTTATTTCTATAATAAATAGTAGTCTCATTATAAAATTAATAGAAATTTATAATTGTAATTTATTAAGAATCAGGAGGGGTTATAGTAAGTTTTAGTAATATTACTATCTTTTATATAAATACTAATAAATATTATATACCTATATACAATATTTAATATCCCTTAATATACTACCTTAATACTAGTCCTGTGAAAATACTATAAGTATTATATTAATACTAAAATAATTTAGAACTAAAGAATTATAGACTATTTAGAATTTTATAGTTATTAGTAGTTTATATTTAGGAACCTAGATTTAGTTTTTCGTAAAATAGAATACTATTATTTCTTATTATATAATTACCTATTTATATTCATATTAAATTTTCTAGGGGGAATATCTCTACTATTTAATAGATAATATCTAAGTAAACCTTATATACTAGTATTTTCATAATTACCTAGTATTATAATAATAGTAATATAATACTTTAGAATGAAATATACCTATCTAGTGGTTTACTAGTAGTATATAAGTAGTTATCTCCTACTTATATAGCTTTTTCCTAATCCCTTTTTTTATTTATATATTATATAATAGGACTATAAGGGAAAGTTTTTCTTTATCTTTATAATCAACCTGGAAAAACTAGAAAACCTATATTATAAATTCTAAGTCTATTATATTATCTTAGTTTTATTAAGAGGGAGTATTAGGATACTTTATAAAATAACTTAAATAATACTTTAAAATAAAACTAAATTCTAATAAACTTTCTACTTATTTAATTAATTATTCTAAGATATATTTGAAAGTTATAATATATTCTAAGACTTTGTAGTTAGAGAGAATAGT
>RYZW01002312.1:570-12153 GCA_004367215.1 Colletotrichum trifolii
TAGAAGAACTTTTTATTTATAATCTTAAATATACTATTCTTCCCTAAGTAACTAGTAGTAGTAAAGTTATATAACTCTTAAACTAACCTTATCCTTAGTTTATTAAAAAGGCTTTTTTTATTATTATTTCTAAATATTTATATCTTCCCTTAAAATATTAAATATTTAAAACTATCTAGTTAATATTTAGAAATCTAAATTTTTAAATATAAATTAAAAGAGAAACTATATTCCCTTTACTAGATAACTACTTTAGCTTTTTAGAATATTATATTTTTCTTTACTATATAGATCTAAAACTCCTTAAGATTAAGTTTCTTATTAAAACTAATAGTTTTTCTAATTTAATCTTTTTCATTTAGGAATTACTAAATTATATATTATTAAGGATAATTTAAATAATTTATCCCTATAATTTCTCATTATTTTATCCTATAAATATATCTTATTTATATCTTAATAAAATATCTAAAACTACTATTTAGGACTTTAAATAATATTTAATATAAAAATTAAACTAAGATAATTATTTTACTTACTAGTTTTACTTTTTAGTAAACTACTACTTTTTTAGAAAATACTTAAGATTTTTATAATCTAAAAATACTTTAAATTATTTAATAATTAAAAGTTTAGATTTCTAAGTTTATAAGTATACTAATACTACTAGTAACTTTTTACTATAAATTAAATAGTTATATTTTATAGGGGATAGTTATTAGGAATAGAAAACTACTAGGTAAACTATATTTATACTATTTTCTTAAATTAGAACTCTTTTTAGTATAAACTTAGAATAATTAATCTCTATAATAGTAATAGTCTTAGGATTAAATATATAGAATACTAGTTTTTCTATAAAGAAATATTGAAATTTAGTAAAAATAACCTCTTACTCTACTCTTTACTAAAAAAAAAACCTTCTAGGTTAACTAAATTAATAATTCTATAATCTTACTATACCTAGGGATAAAATCCTTATAATAATTATAGAACTCTAAAAAACTCTAAATCCCTTTTATAAACTTAAGGGGGAACTAGTTTTTAATTATAATTAACTTAAAAGAATTATAAGAGATACTTTTCCTTACTATTAAAATAAACTTTATATATTTTACTATTATTACTAAAAATTTATATTTCTTTAAATCTAGAAATAATTTAATATTAGCGAAATAGTAAAAAACCTTTTATATTTAAACTTTATAGTTCTTTTTTAATTTAGTAGTATAAATTAAGACATTATTAATATATACTATAATAAGCCTATCTAAAAACTTATATAATATCTTATTAATATACTACTAGAATATTACTAAAGTTTTAGTAAACCTAATAAAGTAAATAATCTACTTAAAAAAGCTATACTAAGTACGAAATACTATTTTCTCCTAGTTTTTATCTTCAATCCGTATTTTATAGAAAACTATAATAATATCAAATTTCGTAAACTAGTAAGTACTAGTAATTTTCTAGAAAATTTCTAATATAAAAAATAATACGTATTTATTTTTCTTTATAATTATATTTAAAACCTTATAGTCTATATAGAACCTAATACTTCTACTAAGCTTCCTAATAAANCCTAAGGCTGGCCGTAACACTTTGATTGCTCCTGTTTAGTAAGTTGACCCTACGAAGCCTACTTAACAGTATTTAGGAAAGAACATCACCATGTCTGCCAAACACCAAACCCCTTCTACTTCTTCCGGTTCTCAGGGAACACCCCCCAAGGGTAAACAACCTGTCAAGCCCCTGGATCAGGAAATGAAAGACGTCGAACCCTCTAGCGACGAAGAGGACGACACCGCTGAGCTTGTACGACAGCTCCAGAAGACCAACAGAGACATGGCCAAGATGCAGGAGATTATCAACAGCAACGCTGCAGAAGTCCATCGACTCCAGCAGAATCTCCACGACAATCCGGATCAGCAGCGACTCCTCGCTCTTCAGCAGGAGGTCAACACCCTTCGCACTGCTGCCAACATCATCCAGACTCCAGTTGAGTCACGCGAGAAACTTCGACTCAACTCACCTCAGGCTTTCGACGGAACCCCTGGATACCTCAAAGGGTTCCTCACTCAAGTTAGAGCCTATCATCGGTTCCACAACCTCAGCTTCAAGGATGAAGCTGAACAAGTCATTCACGCCGCCTCATTCCTCAAGGGAAGAGCCCTCGCATGGTTCGAACCTCATCTCACCGACTTCCTCACCCACGATTGGAACGATCTCAAGCTAGAGACTCAGACCATCTTCGCAGGCTACCATGGCTTCGAAAGTGCTCTGATCTCACTATTCCAAGAACCAGACGAGCAACGACAATACGAACGAGACCTTGCAGCTCTCAAACAGAAAGGCGCAGCCACGCACTATGCAGCCGAGTTCAGACGCATTTGTGCTAGACTCGACTACACCGATGACACCAAAATCTTCATGTTCTACCAAGGACTGAAGGAAGACGTCAAAGACGAACTTGTCAAACAAGACCGACCCAGCGACTTCATCACGTACGCAGAACTCGCTATCAAGATCGACAACCGACTCTTCGAGCGTCGCCGCGAGAAAGGTGAACAGCGACGACCTCAACAACCCAACAGTGGACGCAAGTACCAAGGACCACCACGTACCCACTGGAACCAACGCAACAATTGGGGAACCAAACAACAATTCACCCCACGACAAAGCACGTCTCACGGCTACCACAGCGGACCTATGGACCTTACCGCTGGAGCCGCCATCAAAGACAACAAACGACGAGACTTCAAGTGCTACAATTGCGACAAACCAGGACACATGGCTAAAGACTGTCGCTCACCCAAGCGCCAGCAACAAGGGCAACGATTTCAGCCAGTACCTGAACGAACCCGACAAGTCAACATCGCCAAGAAGGAAATACCCCATGCCTCTCTAACCTGGACAGCCTGTTTTGACGATACCTGTATCGTGCACCAAGGATCCAAGGACAATGCAGGATGGTACCCCAAGAAACCTTCTGGACGGTCAGGATACGACACCACATCGTGCGATACACCACCGCACACCAAGAAGACGCTGGCAGTGGCCACCGTCAAGAAAGAAGAAGACTTCACGCCAGTCCCTGAGCGAGACTGGGCGCAAGAAAACGAAGTAGCAATTCTACAGCTGCAGGCAGCTGAGAGAGAACTTCACCGCAGGATCAGCCGAACACCTGACGGACAACTACTACAGAAGATTCAGCATCGAATCCAGCAAAGAATCAACGCCAGAGGTAACCTACCTCTCACTCGAGCGCTCGCGCAACAACTCGAAGCAAGCAACGGAATGACAACAAAAACCCTCGCTATGGTCAAGCACCATAAGCTGGAACGCAAGGTCAAGGAACAACTCGACGACCTCTACCAGCAAGGACACATCGAAGTAAGTCCAGGAATCTACGTTGATCCAAGCAACCCGTTTAGATCAATCAACGACAACACCGAGTCAGACGACGACACCATCGTAGACTCAGGATCCTCCATTTCGCAGCGACCAGGCAGCGATGAAGGCAAGCAACTCAGGATCAAGAAGATTCACCCAACTCAAGATGAGCAATTCGTTATGTTTCACGGAGTTCCAGGCAATCAGACCCTGAACTACCCCAAGACAATCCTCTGCAACGCAGACAACGAACTACTACGAATCAACCACCCAGCTCACCAAACCATCTTTTGGGCATGTTGTGTACAAGACAACTGTATGCCACATCTCGGCAACAAATTCGACAGACAATTCTTCCCACGACGATTTGAGTATGATCCAATTCCGAACGTGTACCTTGACACGGATCTACCATTTTGGGAACTTCGACGTTTCAACGAAAACCATTTCGCGACATTCGCACCCAGCGAAGACTACCCCATGGCATGCGCAAACAACATCATCAGTGAATGGACAGACTGCGAGTCAGACCACTGCATGATCCACTATGTCAACAAAGCAAGAGAATGGCGCTATCGACGCAACGAACTTCGGAAACAAGGAAGAGACACCGAAGACAGACCAGCACCACCAACGCTGAAGTACAGAGAATCAACACTCAGTAAAGCACTTCGAGAAGGAAGGATCGCAACCTACCATCACGAAGACGGAACGACATCAGAACGGAGGCACCGCAAGCAGTCAAAAAACTAGACTCGCCTACCGAACAAGGACAAAGAAAGGCAATTCAGACAAGGTCCTTATGCCTAGCAACGGCAGAATACAACGACGAACACCTTCACCTCGACATCACGGTGAACGGACACAAGATACGAGCCCTAATCGATTGTGGCGCTCAAGGAAACTTCATATCACCACGAGTAGTGAATGAACGACAGATCCCATGGACGACGAAAGCTGAACCATACCAGCTACGTACTGTTGAAGGAGAAAGCGTCGAGTACGGCGGAGGTATCATTGACTTGGAGACCGTACACCTCCCTTTGAACTACCATGGCCGGAAGGAAGACTGCATCTTCGACATAACAGAGATAGGCGATCAGGAGATCATCTTGGGAATCCCATGGTTACGAAAAAACAACCCACGGATAGATTGGAGGACTGGCCATCTCCAATGGAAGGATTCAGTCCCTGAGGACTCTCCAAGCGACGAGATCCCATACGAATCAGATACAACTCCGAGAGCACGAAGATTTATTGCCTACCTACGAATCAAGGACACGGCAGCCCGGACGTTAAACGTTGCAGAAGCAGCAAGAGTCGACGACGAGACAGATCGACTTCGGACTATCCCCGACGAATACCGGATTTACGAAACACTTTTCGCAGAAGAACTCGAAACCGGACTACCAGAGCACACGAGCTACGATCACGAGATCCCTTTGAAGGAGGGGAAGGAGCCTAGATTCAGCAAAATCTACGGACTCAATCAAACAGAGATGGAAGCACTCGACAAGTACATCAACGAACACCTCAAGAAAGGTTACATCAGACATTCGACATCACCAGCAGGAAGCCCAATCCTGTTCGTACCAAAAAAAAATGGCAAGCTACGACTTTGCGTTGATTATCGACAACTCAACGACATGACAATCAAGAACCGATACCCATTACCACTCATATCGGAACTACGAGACCAACTTCATGGAGCCAATTGGTTTACAGCTCTCGATCTCAAAGGAGCCTACAACCTCATCCGAATCAAAGAAGGCGAAGAATGGAAGACCGCTTTCAGAACAAGAAAAGGACTTTACGAGTACCTCGTAATGCCTTTCGGACTCACCAACGCACCCGCAACATTTCAATCCATGATCGATCACACGCTACGCGAATACTTAGATGTCTTTTGTATGGCATATCTCGACGACATCCTCATCTACTCAAGAACGCTTGAAGAACATAAGGAACATGTTCACAAAGTACTTCAGAAACTTCAGCAAGCCAAACTACTAGTCGAACCAGAGAAAAGCGAATTTCACGTACGACAAGTGGAATACTTAGGATTCACCATCACGCCAGGTGTAATCAAGATGTCAACCAAAAAGATTCAGGCAGTCAAGGACTGGCCTATGCCGACAAACGTCAAGGAAATCCAAGCTTTCCTTGGATTCGCCAACTTTTACCGAAGATTCCTCAAGGATTACGCAAAAAAGACAATCCCGCTTACCGAACTTACACGAAAAGACACCAAGTTCGATTGGACCAATAGACAAGAAGAAGCATTTCAGGACATCAAGAACCAGGTTGTGTCAGAACCTGTTCTCATGATTCCAGACCCTGACAAACCATTCGAAGTTGAGACCGACGCCTCAGACTACGCCATAGGGGGACAACTAGGACAACGAGACGCTAAGGGGGTACTTCACCCTTGCGCCTTCTATTCACGCAAACTCAGTGGACCAGAACTCAACTACCAGATCCATGATAAAGAACTCATGGCTATCATCGAAGCATTTCAAGAATGGAGACCACAACTCTCAGGAACCAAGTACGAAGTTCAGGTCTACACGGACCACAAGAACCTCGCACACTTCACGACATCCAAGAACCTCAACAAGCGACAAATCAGATGGTCAGAATTTCTTTCAGAATTCAACTTCCGCATCATCTACCGCAAAGGAACAGAAAACGGAAGAGCCGACGCACTCAGTCGAAGACCGGACTACGACGTCCCGGTACCAGAAGAAACACAGGTTATCCTCAAGACGGATACAGACGGAAACCTTGTGCCTGCACAGAAGCTGCTCTTGATCGCCAGACGAGTCAGTACCAGCACGACTGGAAGAATGACGCATGAGATGATCAGAAATATTCATAGTGCACCAGCACACGGACACCAAGGAGTCACCAAGACGTTCAAAAGGATTCGACAACACTACGACAAAAGGGTTACACGACAAGACGTAATTAACGCGATTAAGGATTGCGAGACTTGCCTCAAAAGCAAGCCCAGCCGACACAAGCCTTATGGTGAATTACAACCCTTACCAGTGCCTCAAAAGCCCTGGGAATCGATTTCCTTAGACTTCATCGTCAAACTACCGAAGTCACGAGAACCACTCACCGGAGTACACTACGACAGTGTTCTTGTCATTGTGGAACGACTCACCAAATATGCCTACTTCATTCCTTACAAAGAATCAAGTACGGCAGAAGACCTCGCGTACGTCTTCCTCAGAACCATCGTCAGCCAACATGGGCTACCTCAGGAAATTGTGTCCGACAGAGACAAACTCTTCACGTCCAAGTTTTGGAAATCCCTGATTTCGCAACTCGGAGCGAAGCACCGCCTGTCCACCGCTTTCCACCCACAAACCGATGGCCAGACCGAACGCATCAACCAGATCCTCGAAATCTACCTTAGATGCTACGTCAACTACCAGCAAGACAATTGGGTCACCTTGTTGCCAACAGCCCAATTCGCCTACAACAGCGCAGTAGGAGAAAGCACCAAAGAATCACCTTTCTACCTAAATTACGGATTCAATCCCACCGCATACGGAGAACCTCGACGAGGGGAACAAGCAGTAAAAGCGATAGCAGACATTTCGAAGCTTCGCGAACTCCAAAACGAACTCCCGAAAGAACTCGAATTCGTCAGACAACGAATGCGCAAATACGCCAACACTTCAAGGATTGGAGGGCCAATCTTTGAGGAGGGAGATAGCGTCTACCTCACTAGACGAAACATCAAAACCAAACGACCGAGCGACAAATTGGACTTCAAGAAACTCGGACCTTTCGAAATCATTCGCAAAATCTCGAACATCAATTACGAACTTTCACTACCAGACACCATGAGATGTCATCCAGTCTTTCACATTTCACTTCTCGAACCAGCACCAAAAGGATCTCACACAACAGATCACATCGAAGTCGATCCAGAACAAGAATACGAAGTAGAACGAATCATCGACCACATTGATCAGCAAGACAACACCGAGATACAATACCTCATCAAATGGAAAGGATACAGTCACGCAGAAAACACATGGGAACCAGCATCCAGCGTCAAACACCTCGAAGAACTTCAAAGATACTGGGAACAACGAGCCAGCAAATCAATCACAACACCCACGACTCAAGTCAACAGACCAGTTCGCATCCGACACCCTCAACCCAAGTATCGACCAAACAAAAGACCTCAAGGAGACAAAACATTTCTACGCCTAGGAACACCATACCCTGAAAACTAAGAACCCTCAACCACCGCACCAGGAGTGCTAAAATCGAAGTTCGCCAAGTCAGGATCACTCAGCACGGCACCCCAATCAACCACCCCAAAGGCACCATTCGACTGGGCGTCCGAAACAGCCACACTCTCATTCGCCTCAAGCGAACTCGATTTCACTTCAGCATCATCACCAGTAATGACCCTTCCTCGCTTGAAGACATTTCGCCTTGTCTTCCGAATACGATCCAACCTCGCGAGTGATTCATCCATCTCCGCCTGAGCCTTCCTCAGCGCCGCAGCCTTCTTCAGCAGAATCTCCTCTGCTGCTTCTTCTTCATTTTCCAAACGACTAGCTTCATCAAGCAAACGATCGACTGTCCAATCAGCAAAACAGTACGCCACCAGAAAACACGGAAACTCACGCTCGCACACCGCATTCTGCGATGCGTCGCAAGAACGACCCAAACGCGTGCATTCGCCACAAACCTCCATTCCGCGGAGCATCTTGCAACGCAGGCCTTTGGAACGACAATAAGAACACGGCATCACGTCTACGCCAAACTCCTTGATGCGCAGCGCACGACGTTGACGACGACGGGTAGAAGCGGAGAAATCAGAAACCGATTCTGACATGGTTGTAAGCATGGCAGGAAACAAGGAACATGCTACGGACCAACAAGTGGGAGTCACCTACTTATGTCAGTCTTGGGGACAAGACTCTTCGGAGGGGAGACCTGATGTTACGACCCAACAGGACCAGGGCTGAGCTACAGGGCGCCTGACGACTACAAGGCATTTTGTATGCATAGTTATTTATTATCTGCGAAAAGGTTAACGCGGGGCGGGTATATGTTACGACCCAACAGGACCAGGGCTGAGCTACAGGGCGCCTGACGACTACAAGGCATTTTGTATGCACGAAGGGAAGAACACGACAGGGACCCACCGGACCACGGAGGAACTATGGTACAGGTCACGTGACGATAAGAGATAAGTGATCACTCTGCAGGACGAGTGATCGATCAGTGGATTCCCGAAGTGATCAGTGGAACCAAGTGATCACTAACCCACAGGTGGTGATCACTCCTCACCTTCGGATTGGTGAAGAGCGGTACAGTACCAACGGGAATGGGAAGGCCTACAGTGTCACGGACTGTATATAGGATGAGCTCGAGTCCGCTCGAGTTCATACTTCCATAGCTCTTCAGCAATCAACTTTGTAAATCTCTTCTGAGACTTTCAGCCTTACCTTTGTGATTATCTCACAACCCTCTTGTTGGACTTACACCTGATCACTGTAAGCCCTGAAGATCTGATTCCATCAGCACGACGATAATACTGTTACCTACGCATTGTGGCCTCGACTTGCTACTAACAGACTCACCTCTGCTAGACCTAAGGCTGGCCGTAACANGCTAAGGAGCTTAAGATAGTTAGGGGAGTAATATAAACTAGAAAACTTAAACTAATTAAAGTATTTAAACTAGAGAAAATTATTTAGTAATAAGTATTCTAGTAGCGGATTCTAGCCTATTTCTATTCTTAATAAAATTAACTTTGAAGTCTTTCTATTATATTAATTATACTTTAAAATAAGTAAGTTTCTTCGTAATATTAATCTTCTTATTCTTTAACTAAAAATAATTAGACTTAAATGAAAAATCTTAAGTTGAAATACTTATTTTATTAATATGAGGGATCTTAAAAACTTCTAAATAACTTTTAAATACCTTATAAATATAATTTAAAACTAAGATATAGGTATTTTTTAGTTTATCTTTATATTAATAATATTCATTAGAAACTAAATCTTACCTATTAATACTAATAATATAAAGGTAAAAGCTACGTAAGAGGATAAAACTAGAGTAATACTTTATATAAGAGATAGTTTGTACTAGCTATGAATCTCTAAAAACTTTTATTTAGAGTAAATATTCTTCATAATTCTTTACTAATTTACTTTTTTAAAAAAATAGATTTTATAGGGGTTCTCTTTAAGGTAGTAGCTTTAGGGCTAAGTTTAGTAAGTTATTATTTAGTAGCTTCTAGTTAATATTTAAAATTATTAATCTTTAATAAAGTTTTTTAGTTTCTAATCCGAGAAAATTTACGTGTTATGTTAGTAGTTATTTTTATATATTGCTTAGATAACTTAGCTACTTCTATAGTATTTTTATTATTATCTTCTATTTCATTATTATTACTAATAAGTTCAGGTACCTCCTATTCTTCTTAGGGGTCTCTAGTTAAATTATCTTCCTTATTATTAGAAAGGGGCTTTAGAGTAATAGTTTTCCTCAAATAACTATAAGGATATTTTAAACTAATACTAGTAGTAGGATCTTTAAATAGGATAATACTCTTCTTAGTAATACTATTTAACTTTAATATCTTAATATATTTAAAGATTAGTAATAAGTACTTAGGTAAATTAGGAAGGTTTTCGAAATATAACTAAATAAATAATCTTAGTTAAATTAACTAACTTTTATATTGATTTAAGAAATTCAAAATACTAATAAGGTATTACTTATTAATAGAATTAACTTAAGCTTAAATCTTAGAAATCAAATACTCTTAGATAAAATTACTAAAGAGAATAAATATTTAAATAGAAAGACAAATATAAGGAAAGAAATAATAATTAAATATCTTAAATAAGAAGTTATTAGATAAGAACTATTAAATAAAAAAAACCTCTTAAAAGGAATATAAAAAATATTTCAGGTTTATAACTTATTATCCTTATTAGGTAGATAAAAGAAGAAAATACCTAAAATAACTTTAAACTATAAATCTCAATTTCCTTTTAAACTAGGATTAAAGAATAATTACTCTAAATTAAAAATATAGCTAGTAAATATAAATACTAGATAATTAATAGAGTAAAATATTAAGTATTTTAGAAAGTTGCTGGTAATATTATATTATTCAGGAATAAATATAATAGTATTATACTTAATAGTTTCGAGGGGTTTTTCCTATAATTAGAATATTAATAATAACTAATATATATTATTATACTTTAAGCTAACATATAGATACTATATTACTAGAAATATACCACTTATAAATAAGAAAGTAACTATTAAAAATATTAATAAAAAGGAGAAAAAAGAAATCTAGTAAATTAAAAATCGATAAATAATTTATTTATAATATATACAAAAATCGGATTACTAGTAATTTTAGAAAAAGCCAACTAATTACTCTTACTAATATTTAATAGAAATAGTTAAATATATAATAGATTATAATAACTTTATCAATTTCTTTTATTCAAGTACTAGAAGATCTATTTTAGGAACTATTTACCCTAATTTATTTATTTAGTATATTAGTTAAATAATATAAGAATATCTCTAGTAGCTCTATTACTAAGGAAATATATAAGAATATATATAATACTAAAGCTACGATACGACTCTACTAGTTACTATTTAACTCTAGTAGTTTATATAAGATATTTACTATTCTATTTAAACATATTTAGACACTTCACTCTAGTTAGAAGAAAACATACCTTTCAACAACCTACTTTCAAACCATATACTATATTATTTATTTATCACAAATAGAATATAGAATTAATAATAAACTTAGCTATAACTCTAAATAGAATAATAAGCTTAGCTATAACTCTAATATCCCCCTATAAAATATATAAAAGATATTATTTTTTAATAGTTTAGAAAAGTTAAAAATAATAAAAACTCTAGAAACTATATAGGAAAAAACTAGAGAAATATTTAATTAGAAAAACCTAAAACTTTTGAAGAAATTTAAAAGAAAAGATTAAAATAGAATAAATAGAGAAAAATCTAAAAAACCTAAAACTTTCGAAGAAGTTTGAAGGAAAAGATTAATCTTTAGAAAATAGTTAATTTAACTTATTTCCTTTATAAGAGGGAAGAATATTCTGAAAATTATTCTTTAAAATCCTCTTAATA
>RYZW01002314.1:0-13334 GCA_004367215.1 Colletotrichum trifolii
ATACTAGGAGTATCTATATCTATATAAGTATTATTTATAAGTTAGCTATTAGTTATAATTAATATATTAAGATTATTCACTAATAAGAATAAGCCGAGTCCCGCTATACTTATATAGAGATTGTAAGTTAGCTTATATTAGTAATAGAGAATTTTCATATTAATAGTATAAAGTTTTATTTTAGGGGTGAGTAGGGCTTAGTCTAGGGGATATCAAGGTTACGGATATTAAGGTTATAATAAATGTTTAAATAGAGTATTTGTAGTTAGTAGTAATTAAATATCTCGAGATATTCGAATTATACGTTAATAGCTATAAGGGTATAAGGGTATAAAGGCGTAAAGGTATAAGGTTATCGCGGAAGGAGTTATCGGTTATTTGTTATCGAAAAAGTTAATACGGGGCAGGTATACTAGCTATAGCTGTGAGGGGTTTAGCCCTAGATTAACTAGGGGCTAGCTATAGTAGTTAGTAGGGGGGGTGGGAGGGCTAAAGTTATACTTTAGGGGGTAATATATCATAGCGGGGGGTAGGAAAGCTAAAGTTATATTTCAGGGGGTAATATATCTACTAATAGTCGTAGTAGAAAGCGAGCTATCAGCCCCTCCTATACTTTCTAGTATATATTAAAAAGTATTATTTATTAAGTTTACTTTTTTTAGTATTTTATAGAATAAAGTTAGTATGTTAACTTAGAAGTACTTTACTAGGGAAAAAAGTATAAGTAATATCTATAAAATATCTAAATTAATACTTATAATCTTTCGCTTTATATAAACTTCACACAGAAGGTTTCTAATTAATTCGTTTTATATTAAGATCTTATTAATCTATAATATAGTAGTAATATATTAGTTAACTATTAATGAGTATTAATTTATCTATAAGGGGATTATTGTATATTATATATAATCTTATTATATAGGTATAAAAAGGTTCTAGTATTTATTATTATTATTACTATATTATATATTTATATATAAGTATATAAAGTTCTAGAAATATAGCATAGTAATTATTTATTAGTTATTATAGTATTAGGTTATAGCTAGTAATAGGTATTACTAGTAAGATATAGAGATATATAATTATATATACTTTATATATACGGAAGTATATAGCTATATATACTATATATTTATAGAAGTATATATACTATACGCAGTAGCGTATACTATATAGTATAGTATTAACGATACTTAACTATTAAAATATCTTTTAAAAATAGTTTCTTTAAATTTTTTAAAAAACTAATTAATAGTTTACTTGATATAATACTTTTTAAGTAAAAAATAAAGCTTATAATTTATAAGATTACTTTAATTCTATGATAACTATTTAGTAAAATCTCTTTTTAAAACTTTTTTAAAACTTACTTTTAAGTAGTTTTAAAAACTAAATAATACTAATAAGCTCTTAAACCACTTAAATTAAGTATTCTTAAAAGTTTTATCCTTATAAAAATTAATTATAAAGAAAATTAATAATTCCTAGTAAATATTACTAAAAGGTTTATATAAGAATCTTATAGATTTTATAGAGAAAAGCTTAAAGCCTTATATAACTTTCTATAATTCTTATATTTTAAGAGTTTAAGATTACTAATATAAATGGTTAAATTAAGTTTATTTAATAAGTTAGACTTTTAAATATATAGGTAAAATTCTATAGTATCAGTATTATTATATAGAAGAGAATATAGTAATATAAACTATAAATTTCTATAATTATTTTAATATTATAGATAATTTATATTTCTAAAATACTACTATAGTATACTACGAGATATTCTACTCCCTAAAACTTAAATATCTTACTATAAAAGTAATAATTAAATAATTTATATTTCTAAAATACTATTTTAGTATATTATAAGATATTTTAGTTTCTTAGATTTGAATACTTAATTATAAGAATAGTAACTAAAATATAGTTTTAGAAATAGTAAAATAATATATACATAAAACTTAAATCATTAACTATATTCCTTCTATTACTAGAATATTTTAGATTTATTTTTTTACATTTCTATTAGTTTACTTACTAATTAAGTTTGATATATAGAATTATATACCTATAATCTATAACTACTTAGATTTAATATTCCTAGATAGATTTTTCTTAACTACTATAGAAACTATGTAGTATTTCCCTGAAGTTTTCTAATATAGTAAGATAAGCTATAGTACTTTTAATATTTTAATACAAATTCCTATTATTATTTTAAGTACTTAAAATAGTAAGAGATATTTCAAGAATTTAGATAAACTTCTAAATTCTTTAGAAAGATAAACTAAACTACTTATTAGTATACTATTACTATATATATATATATATATATATATATATCATAGTTTGTAAAAACTAAATATTAAATATTTTAACAAAAGAGAAAATTGAGTAGTAACTTATTTTAAATCTAGATTTCTTAAGAAAGATTTAAAACTTTAAATAATAATGACTATATAGTTAGCTTTCTAGCTAAGATAATCATAATACTATATAGTAAATATATTATAACAAAGGGTTTTAGTAATACTTTCTCCAAAACTCCTTTATTTTTAATTTAGGTATTTTAATTTATATTTTCTAGGATATAAATTATTTTATAACTTTTTAAAAAGATTTTATAAGAAACTATATTTAGTATAGTATAAAACTAGTACTTATTAGAAACTTTAGGGATACTAGGACTTTTATGAAAACTATAAAAAGTCAATAAATTAAATTATACTTTTATAATATCCTATTTAACGTAGTAGTTTAATATCTAGCTAGCTCTTACTATTATAGTAAGAGTAGTAGGTTCGAATCCTATAGTAAATAAACGCGACTAGTAAGTATATATATATATACTTTCCAATTATATAAAACTATATTAATAACTACTACTAGCTATCAGTATTTACCACTTACTATTAACAGCTAGTAACTATTAATAGCTAGTAATAGGCGTTACTAGCTAGCTAGTATCTAGTATCATATAACTACAATCTTTAAAGAATAACTATAATAGATATAGGTATATATATACTTTCTATTTATTAGCTATCGTATTAACTAACCGTATTTTACTACTTGAAATTTCTTCTATAGTCTCTATAGTTCCTCAGAATTAGTAGTATCTAGTAGGTAAATGAGGTAAGAGCTGATAACTAGGTATAACTACTTTTAAAGGGTCCCGGAGAAGTATATGACTTTAAATAGATCAGAGACCTTCAACATAACTATATACTTTTATAACATTACTTTCGATATTATTCTAAGTATAATATTTTTCTTTTTCTAGTAAATATAAAAACAAAATTACTAGTAAAATACTCAATTAAATTATTTATTTAAACTATAGAAAAGTAATTATTCTAAGATTATTAGTATTAATATTTAATATAACTAGTAAGTCCTCGAATACTATATATTTTATAAGAAAATAACTATTTTAATAGTATAGTTAGTATAGTATAAATATTATTCAAAGACTTCTAAAAAATAATAAATACTTCTAGTATTAGTACTTCGAATATCCTAGTAGAAAGTTTCTGAATTACTTCATTTTAATTATATAAAATATTTAGATTACTAATACCTGCTTAAAATATAATACTTACTAGCTTACTTAAGTAATATATAGAACTTATAATATCAATAAAGCTAAATAGAAAATTTGCTGAATAGAATATAAGAATATTGTAGATGGTTCCCCTAGAGAATATATCACTTTTAATTTCTTTTTTTATTCCTAAAGCTATAATAACTATATTTTAGTTCTAATATTTATAAGTAGAACTATTAATTACTCTTAAAAGTTTTATTTGTTAATACAAGAATAGGTATTATACTAATACTGCCGTGCGATACTACTAGTTTATATAAAGCCTAACTATCCTATTTATATACGTTTAAGTATTTTATTCTAGTTTAAGAAATATACGTTTTAATAACCTACTTCTAGACTATATATTATATCATTTATTCATTATAGTTATTAGCCTAGTTATATTTAATTATCTCTAAACTAGTAATAATTGAGAAATATAAAAGAAATCTTTGTTAATCTATCTCATTAGTTCTTTAATAAACTATTTAAAAATAAGATATTTAACTACTAGTAGCCTTGATAGGATAGTAAAACTATCTAATAGCTCCAATTTTGATTATTAGTATATTATATCATAGCTCTATATAATTAGCTAAGATATTGAGAAATATATTAATCTAGATATTTAATTTATTTTTGATATTTCGAAATTAATTAATCTATTCGAATATAATTAATAGTTTAATTGAGAAAATACTATTTCAGAGAAGATTATAAGTATTAAATTCTATATTCCTAAAACTAAGTGGATGTTTAAGTACTATATAGTAGATTTTTAGTTTTGAATAGTTTAAGAATCTAATTATAAGAAGATAAAGAAATACTATAATATAATTTAGATATAAGTTAATATTATTACTAATAATAGTTTCTTAATATTTCCTTATATAGAACTTCTTAATATTAATAATATCTCTTCTAAAGCGTTTCTAAGAATTCTAAAATATTAATATACTTAGAATAATTGAGTTATATAGTAATAAGTTAAAGTTAAATATAAGAAAGTCCTCGAGAAAGCTTATTCGAATATCTCTAGTCTACTATAATATAATAAGTAATATACTATTTACTTCTAAGTAGTTATATATAATATACTTAAAATCTAGGTAACTTTTATAGTTAAGGAGTAGTTTTAAATATTTATTTAATATATTCTACCAAGTTAGGTTATAATTTAATATTAGAATATTATTAAGAAAAAGATTTTAAATTATAATTTTATTAAAGGCTAGCTATAAGAGATACTTTAATAATACCTTAATAGTATTATAATAAACTTAAAAAGTTTTTACCTAAAGTGAAAAGTCTTTACTAGATTAGAGGGGTAGTAGTTATATAGAGCCCTAATAGTAATATCTTATATAAGCTTTGAAGTTTAGGTTTATAATATACCTCTTATTACTCCTCTATCTTATTATTATATTAATATATAATATTAGTAACTTTATAATATACTAGTAATTTCTAATTATTTAAATCAGTTTAACTAATAAGAAAAATCCGTCTAAAATATCTCTCCTAAATACTACTAATATTAGATAATTTTACTAATAAGAAAAATGAAATACTATTAATATTCAATAATTCTACTAATATGAAAATTCATATTATATTTACTCTAAATAATCCTATATTATAGTTTCCCCTCTATTAATCTATAAAAAACCCTTTTTTCCTTTTTTATATAATTTTATCCCCGCTTGATATAGTAGTTTAACGTCTAGCTAGCTCTTACTATTATAACAAGAATAGTAGGTTCGAATCCTGCAGCGGGTAAGCGTAACTAGTAAGTATATATATACCTTCCGATTACGTAAACCATATAGTAACTACTACTAGCTATTAGCACTTACTACTAGCTATTAACGTTAATAGCTAGTAACTATTAATAATAGTAGCTAGTAGTAGGCGTTACTAGCTAGCTAGTATCTAGTATTATATAACTATAATCCTTAAAGAGTAACTATAATAGATATAGGCCTATACCTTCCCTTTATAACATACCTTCTACATTTATCAGCTATTATATTAACCAACTATATCTTACTACTTGAAGTTTTCTCTATTAAGACAGTTCCTCAGAACTAGTAATATCTAGTAAGTATATTAAGCAAGAGCCGACTACTAGGTATAACTTCCCTTATAAGGTTCCCGAGAAACATATAACTTTAAATAGATTAAAAACCTTCAATCCAACCACATACTAATATAATTTTATTTCCTTCTCTCTAGATTTATATAATCCCCTATTCTATATTTATTATCATACTACTATTTCACTACTTTTTTATTCTCTTTCCTTTTCTTAGATTTTATTTATTATTATATTCACTACTTCTAATACTAGTTCTAGACCTCCTAATAATAGCTTTTCCTATTATTATATTCCCTCTAAACCTACTACCTATAATACCTATACTTATAATAGTTATCTTATCAAAAACAATTCTAATAATAATAAAACCTAGTTTCCTAATATCGTTATTTTTATTTACCTAAATTACTATTCTAAGTAATGTAATACTAGTATTACTAATCTCTATATACTAAATTATAACTAATCCTATTATAAATAGTTAAAATTAAAAAGTAAATACAAGTAAAACTTCTACTTCTTTACTACTAACCGTAAATTATATACTATTAATTACTAAATTAATTACTTAATTATACTTAATAAATATATTATTATTCCTATAACTACTATAACTTAAGAGAAAAGTAATATTAAAAACTATTATACTATTATCTTTTTACTAGAGCTTTCTACTATAATCTAATACTATAATAACACTTCTATTATAGTTAGTAGGAAACCCCTACTTATATTACTACTATATTTACTATTCGTTCTTCTTATACTAGAAATACTCTTATTCTTACCTCTATTTCTACCCCTTAATAGGTTATTACTAGTTTTAGTAGTATTATATAAATAATAGTAAATCTCTCCCCTTTCTTTTCTTTATTTTTATTATACTAATTTCCCTATAGTAAAATATTATAATATATTCTAGTAGTTATACTATACTTTACTAATATTATAACTATATCTTTAGCCCTATTAATACTAGTTTACCTATCTACTACTACTATATAATCGCTACTTTTTAATAATACCAATACCCTACTTATAAATATATACTACTTATTACTATCCCTGATAAAAAAGAAGAAAAAATAAAGAATACTAATAAAACAAAACAGTCCTAGGGATATAAAGAATAGTAAAATGATACTAATCTTTTGATTTAATTTATTTATTTAATACCCTAGGGATAAATCTAGTAACTAGTTATATATATCCCCTAGAAGCTATTATATTATTTAACTTATAGCTTATATAACTCTTCACTATGAGTAAATTAATATTAAGTTAGTATTCGCTCTAATATCCCTATACTATAACTTAAATTATAATATAGCTTTATTATTAGTAGAACTTTCTAAAAGTTCTTATATTAAAGTACTATAACTTCTCTATTTAACTAATATATTATAGTTATATCTTTACCTTAGTATATTCTTCAATACTAATATTTCTTTAATATTATATTATTTTTAAGTTTTGCTATTTTCCCTAATAGGGGCTAGGATAAAATTAAAATATATATCTATATATTACTATAATAATAATGGGAGGGGCCGATAGCTCGCTCTCTACTACGACTATTAGTAGACATGTTGCCCCCTGAAGTATAACTTCAGCCCCCCCCCCCCCCCTACTAACTACTATAGCTAGCCCTTAGTTAATCTAGGGCTAAACCTTTTATAGCTATAGCTAGTATACCTACCCCGCATTAACCTTTTTAATAATAAATAACTAACAACTCCTTCTACAACAACTTTATACCCTTATACCCTTACGCCTTCATAGCTATACATAATTCAAATATCTCAAAACATTCAATTACTACTAACTATAGGTACTCTATTCGAATATTTATCATAACCTCAATATCCGCGACTTTAATATCCCTACTAAACTTTACCTACCCCCGAGATAAGACTTTATACTACTAATATAAAAATTCTCTACTACTAATATAAGCTAACTTATAATTTCTATATAAATGTAGTAGGACTTAGTTTATTCTTATTAGTAAATGATTTTAATATTGAGTATAGCTAATATATAAATAATACTTATATAGATATAAATATTTCTAGTATAGCTAGATAGTTTTTAAAACCCTTATAACTATAGTATTATAATATTCTAAAGTATCTAGTAACTAGTATTATAATAAAATATTAATATTAAAGTATTATCTAATTAATATTTAATCTCTGATATTATTAGCTTAGCATAGTAGCTCGTAGGATAATTAGACGATTTTCTTTTAAATATCTATAAGTTACCTATTAATCGTAGTATTTAGAATAATATCATTAAGGCCTAGTCTAATATACTAATAGTTTTAGTTAAAATAGTTATAGCTAGATATCTCTATACCTATTTTATAGTTATCTTTTTACGGGTAGCTATATGGATTTCGAGGAGGTTTTAGTATTATTATAAGGGTATAGTTACGGAACAGTAATGGATTATAGAACGCCTAGCTCTTACGTCTCGAAGTAGGCGCTTTATTTTATTCTATCTTTAAGAGGTTCAAAAAGGTTCTTAACCCTATAACCTTAGTAGTTACTTTTAGCCTTATATATTAAACCCTAGTCTCGATAAAGCTCTCCCTATATAGACTATAACTACGAGGTCTTCTACTACTATAGGGTTAAATATTAGAACCGGGGGTAGAATTATCCATAATAATAGGTAATTTCATTACTATTTTAACCAGTTATAAGCTAGTATTAGCACAAATGCTATTACTAAGTAAAATTTATAGATAAATCTATATATAAGGTAAAGAGCTTAGATACTATTCTAGGTATAGAGTAAAAGTAACCAAATAATAATAATAGGCTATTTTCTACTTATTTAATAAAATTAATATTTAGTTAGTTCTACTCTATACCTAGAATAATATCTAAACTCTTTACCCTATATATAAATTTAACTATAAATTCCACCTAATAATAGTACCTATACCAATACTAGTTTATAAGTAGTCAAAATAGTACTAGAATTACTGAGTTTTATAGATAATTATTATTAGTAATACTATACTATATAATATATACTACTATATATAATACATATATTTCTTTATATATATAGTATATATAGCTATATGTTTCTATATATATACAAAATATATATAAGTATATATTTCTATATTCTACTAGTAATACTTATTATTAGCTATAAGTTAGTATTATAATGATTAATAAATAACTACTATATTATAAATCTAGAAACTTTATATATTTATATATAAGTATATAATATAGTAATAATAAAAGTAAATACTAAAACTTTTTTATACTTATATAACGAGATTATATATAATATAGAATTATTCTTTATAAATAAACTAATACTAATTAGTAATTAACTTATTTATTACTACTATACTATAGATTAATAAAGCTTTTATATAAGAAAAAAAGATTATAAATCTTTTATTTAAAGTCTATATAGAATAAAAGATTATAAATATTAACTTAAATACTTTATAGATATTCCCCTTATCTTTATCTTTAGTAAAATACTTCTAAGTTAATACATTAACTTTATTCTATAAAATACTAAAAAAGTAAACTTAACGAATAATACTTAATAGTATATACTAGAAAATATTTAGTAAATATAATAAGCTTTTAAAGTATTACTAAACTTTTATACTATATAAGATTTATAATATCCTATATTTCCTATACTTAAGAAATTTATATAATATCTCAAAACCCCTATACTTTCTTAAAAACTTCTCCCCTTTCAGAAAACCTTATATTCCTCTATTAATACATCTAAACTATACTTTAAGGGAGGGGCTAATAGCTTACTCTCTATTATAACTATTAGTAAATATATTACCCCCTAAAGTACGACTTTAGCCCTCCTACCCCCCCTACTAACTACTATAGCTAGCCCCTAGTTAATCTAAGGCTAAACCCCTCGTAGCTATAGTAGCTAGTATACCCGCCCCGCGTTAACCTTTTTAATAATAAATAACTAATAACTCCTTCTACGATAACCTTATACTCTTATACTTTTATAACTATATATAATTCAAATATCTCGAGGTATTTAATTACTACTAATTATAAGTATTCTATTTAAATATTTTTTATAACTTTAATATCCGTAACTTTAATATCCCTATTAACTAAGTTTTACTTACCCCTAAGATAAAACTTTATATTACTAATATGAAAGTTCTCTACTACTAATATAAGTTAATTTACGATTTCTATATGAGTATAGTAAGACTCGGCTTATTCTTATTAATAAATAATCTTAATATATTAATTATAACTAACTTATAAATAATATTTATATAGATATAGATATTCCTAGTATAACTAGATAACTTTTAAAATTTCTATAATTATATTATTATAATATTTTAAAATATCTAATAACTAGTATTATAGTAATATATTTAGTTACCTTTACTCTGTACCTGGAATAGTATCTAAGCTCTTTACCCTATATATAGATTTATTTATAAGTTTTACCCGGTAACAATATTTATACTAATACTAGCTTATAACTAGTTAAAATAGTAATGAAATTACTTATTATTATAGATAATTATACTCTTAGTTCGAATATTTAACTTTATAGTAATAGAAGACTTTATAGTAATAGTCGGGGAGAGCTTTATTAAAACTAGGTTTTAATATATAAAGCTAAAAGTAACTACTAAGGTTATAGGGTTAAGAACTTCTTTTAAATTTCTTAAAAATAGAATAAAATAGAATACTTATAAGAGCTAGGTATTCTATAACTTATTACTTTTCCGTATCTTTTATAATAGAACTAAAATCTCCTCGAAATCTATATAACTACCTATAAAAAAAGATCTATAGAATAAGTATAGAAATATCTAACTATAACGATTATAACTAAAACTATTACTTTATTAAAATAAACTTTAATAAAATTATCCCGAGTATTATAATTAATAAGTAGCTTATAGATATTTAAAAGAAAATTATCTAGCTAACCTATAATTTATTATATTAAACTAATAATATTAAGGACTAAGTATTAATTAGGTAATATCCTAATAATAATATACTATTATAATACTAGTTAATAGATATTTTAGAGTATTATAGTAATATAATTATAGAAGTTTTAAAAGCTATCTAGCTATACTAGAAGTATCTATATTTATATAAGTATTATTTATAAATTAGCTATATTTAATATATTAAAATTATTTACTAATAAGAGTAAGCCGAGTCCTGCTATACTAATATAGAAATTATAAGTTAGCTCGTATTAGTAGTAGAGAGCTTTTAAATTAGTAGTATAAAGTCTTATCTTAGGCGTAGGTAAAGCTTAGTAGGGAAATTAAGGTTACGGATATCGAGGTTATAATTTAAATAGAGTACTTATAATTAGTAGTAATTAAATATCTCGAGATATTTAAATTATATATAGCTATAAAGGTATAAAGGCGTGAGGGTGTAAGGTTATTATAGAAGGAGTTATTAGTTATTTATTATTAAAAAGGTTAATATAGGGTAAGTATACTAGCTACTATACCTACGAGGGGTTTAGCTCTAGATTAACTAGGAGCTACCTATAGTAGTTAGTAGGGGGGGTAGGAAAGCTAAAGTTATACTTCAGGGGGCAATATATCTACTAATAGTCGCAGTAGAGAGCGAGCTATCGGCCCCTTCCATTATAGTAATATATTAATATTAAAGTATTATTTAATTAATACTTAGTCCCTAATATTATTAGCTTAGTATAATAAGTTATAAATTAGCTAGATAATTTTCTTTTGAATATTTGTAGGTTACTTATTAATTATAATATTTAGGATAATCTTATTGAAGTTTATTTTAATAAAGTAATAGTTTTAGTTATAATAGTTATAGCTAGATATTTCTATACCTATTCTATACTCCTTTTTCATAAATAACTATAAAGATTTCAAAGAGAATTTAGTTTTATTATAAAGGATACAGAAGAATAATAGATTACGGAATACCTAGCTTTTATAAGTATTCTATTTTTTTCTATTTTTAAGAAGTTTATAAAAGTTCTTAACCCTATAACTTTAGTAGTTATTTTTAGCTATATATATCAAACCCTAATCTTAATAAAGCTCTCCTTATATAGATTATTACTATAAGGTCTTCTACTACTATAAGGTTAAATATTAGAACTAGGGGTATAATTATCTATAATAATAGGTAATTTCATTACTGTTTTAACTAGCTATAAGCTAGTATTAGTATAAATACTATTATCGGGTAAAATGTATAGTTAAATCTATATATAGGGTAAAGAGCTTAGATACTATTCTAAGTATAGAGTAAAAGTAAATAAATAAAAACTATACTTTAAATTAAATACTAAGTTAAGCCCTAGTATAGTAATAGCTTAAATAACCCTAGATAATAACCACTAAATCCTAAAGAAACTTAGATTATATATTAATATAAATCTATTGAGAGAACTTTTTAAACTTGACTATAACAAGCTCACTAATATAAATACTAGAAACGCTACTACTATTATAATATTTTACACCTACTAATACGATTTCTTAAAAATCTATAACCATAAATTCTTTAATTATTTTAAAATAGATTTAATAAATAACCTATATTAACATAATAACTTATTAATAATTACATAATCCAATACTTTTCAGAATACCTTATTAATTATAAAGTCAAACTTAATATAAAAAGAGAGAGGATCTATAGTATAGTATACCAAATCGCTTAATACGAGTACTTCAACTACTAAACTCTTAAAGAATTTAACAAAATAAAGAAATATATCTCAAACCTTAAAACTAACCTCAAGAACTATCCTAAATAATTTAATAACTTCCTTAAAATAAAGAACCTCGAGATATCTTTCTATACTACTAAACCTAAAGCTAAAATAGTAATACTTATAACTAAAACCTAGTTAATATCTAAAATCCTCGTATAAGATACCTAATCTCTACTACTACTGAAATAGGCTATAGCTAAAAAGGCCTAACTAACTAAAACCAGGTAACTACCTCTAGCTATAACGCTAGAAAAGGCTTTACATATACTACGTATACGTGATTTCGTAAAAAAGGCAAAAATAGATAGAAAACATTTAAAAAATATTTTATGAATAGAGTAACATATTCGTGGATCTACGATCTAAAAATTAAAATAATCCGAATAGTAAGTTCTGAGAAATTAGGAGAAGAGAAGTTGATTCTTTTATTTATATACTATAAACTATTCTATTTATGCTTAGGATAGCTGTGAGCTTACTCGTAGTATATACCTATAGCTGTTTATAGGCCTAGCTCTATTATATTACCTATATATAATATACAACCTCTACGACTACTAGTAAAACTGCTAATCCCCGAGATATATAATATAAAACCCTCCTACTATTAAGAATTACACTAAGATAATAATAATATATAATAATTTCTATAACCTAAATATCCCTTATACCCCTCCCCTATTCCGCTTTTCAAAAACTTATCTACTAAATATACTATAAACCTTATAAATTTATATACTAAAAATATAAAATATAATAAGAACTACTATAATATTCTTAAAACTAAAGTCTATATCTTCTATTATTATTATTTTGAATTTAATATCTTATACTATATATAAATCCCGCTTAACGTAGTGGTTT
>RYZW01002316.1:0-13316 GCA_004367215.1 Colletotrichum trifolii
ATAGTTCCTTAGTACTAGTAGTATCTATAGGGTAAATAAGGCAAGAGCTAATAACTAGGTATAATTACTTTTAAAGGGTCCCGGAGAGGTATATAATTTTGAATAGATTAGAGACTTTTAATATAACTATTATTCTTATTATTAAAACTCCTGATTTCTTGAATTCTTTTAGAAATTAAAGAACCTAAAATAATATTAGTATAAAGACTTTTGTTTAAAAGAGGTTAAGTTATAGTTACATTTTTAAACTTAATACTATCTTCTTTATCTTCTTCTTCTTCCTTAATAGAAGAATTAAGTTATATAAGATCTTTAGAGATCTTTTTAATAACTAGAGTATTTAAAAGATCAATATTAACCCCTTCTAAAGAAGTTTTATCTTTTTTCTTTTTCTTTAAAAAAAAGTCTTTTTTGGATTTTACTTAATTAAGAGATTCTTTAAGATAAAAACTAAAACAGTTTTCTTTAGTATAGTTAGTCTTTCTATATTAACTATAGAAAATACTTTGCTGTTTCTTCTAAGATTTCTTAGTTTTTAATTAAGGTTTGAAAACCTTAATTAAGTTTTAAAACTTTTTCTTTACAGTAAAGTTAACTAGACAAGTATTATCCTTTCTTCTAAATTTATCTAATAAATTAGAGAATAGAAAATCTAACTTATAAGAATCCTTATTAGTTCTAAAGCTCCAAATTACTAAAATAATAGAACCTTTATAATTTTCATCTAAATTATTCAGGATATAGGTTATAACTACTTAATTAGGTAATTTAACTTTACTAAAAGATAGGTTATTAATAAGTTCTTTGATCTTATTCAGAAACTCTTCTATAGACTTAAAATTATTAAGAGTTATATTAAAAAGTTCTTTATAAATAAGAAATCTATTTAAAAAACTAGTTAGTTTATAGAGTTTGTTTTAAATAGTTACTAACTATATATATATCTGAATTATTCCTAATAACTCTTAAAAGACTATTTTTATAGTTTAACTAAACATAGCTTAAAACTTTTTTCATTTATTAGTATTATTAATAGAAATAGACTTAGTTAAATTAACGTAAATATCTTTACTAATAAATAGACTATATACTATAATTCTAAGTTCTTTCTAACTTAGGAATAAAGATTACCTTGGAATTACCTATATTCTTCAAAAATAACTTTAATAAATAAAGTAATCATTTAAGAAAGAATTAATCTAGATTCTATAACAGAATCAAAATACTTAGGGACTAACTTCAGTAATCAAATCGTTAATTAACAGATTAATAGAAGTAATAGCTTAATAGTTAAATCGTAAGGGATTAATACTATAAAGCTAGTATTCAAATCTCATAAGAGATATCTTTTTATAATCTTTAGTAACTATAACTCTAATTTATAAAAGTCTAGGTTAACTTATAAATCCCTAGTTTATAGAATCTCTAGGAAATAACTTATAGCTTCCTAGTTTATAAGATCTCTAGGAGATAACTTATAAAGGTTCCTAGTTTATAAAGTCTCTAGGAAACGACTTATAGAACTAGTTCATAAATATCTTAGAAGACTTCTAAATATAAATAAGATTTTCAGCTTCTACTACTTAATTATCTCTTTTACTAGCCTAGTAGTAAGCTTATTATTCTAACTAGTATAATCTCCTTATAGTCTTTTAATCTAATTAACTATATAATAGTTATAGAAAGAGAGAGAGAATTTCAATCGAGAACTTCAAAAATATTATTCAAAAAAAGAGAAAGGTTCTCGAAAGAAATTGTTTGAAAATAGTTTTTCGAAAAGTTAGAAGATAAATAGGTTTCAGGTTGAATACTGAAAATTAGTATAATAGAAGTAAATAGAAACTAGGCTTATAACTTATTAAACTAATACTAGAATACTAGTAATAAGTTAAGGTAATAATGTAACTATTAACTATAGAAGAATAAGGAATTTAAAATAATGTCTAAAAATAGTACTAGTATTAGTAAAAATAGTAATAATAATAGGAAGTTTGGATTCTATAGAAATAAAGAACTTCTCTATTTATATAACTAAAATAGAGTTTATCTTTAGAAACATTAACCTTATATTATATAAAATATTTAAAGCTCCGAGATATATAGGCTACTAAAAACTTAAATATCAAATATTCTAATATTAATGTTTAATTAATTCAAAATGTATTTAATATAGGTTATAAAGCCTAAACTATAAAACCTAGTTTTCTAGAATAAATAGAAAATATAGGGTTATAAGAGTATTAGAGACTACTTAAGCCTTTTAATACTTTTTATATAGAGAGATAGAATATAGAGTTAATAATAAACTTAACTATAACTCTAAATAGAGTAATAGACTTAGTTATAACTCTAACAAAGTAAAGCTTGAGTTAACTAGCTAGGTATAGCCCGTAATAACTAGAAAGTAGTAGTAACCTTTCTATTTTACTCTAGGAACTAGTTATATTATAGAATAATAAGAATTATAGCTTTAATAGTTATAAACTAGTACTTATAAGCTAGCTACTTAGTTTCTTTATCCTGAGTTTCATACTTAGTATTAGACTTATTAATACGAGAAGTTTTAGTTAAGAAAACCTTCCTAGTTATAGTCTAGGGTTTCTTAAGATCTTTATATACTAATAATTAGTAGAAAAGTACTAAGAAATAAAGATATAGTAAACCTACCTTATTATTATGAGTAGTAGTCATAAAGTTAGCTTTACATATAGAATTATCAAAAAGCAATATAAAATAAGAGCTATAGGGGTAGTAATATAAGTAGTTTAGGGAAATATTAAAATATATTTTATAGTTATAGAAATAAGTTATAAAAGGAAAGATAGAAGTATACTAGAATATAATTTTTACTATACATAGTAGTATAATAAGATTACTTATTACTAATAACTAAAATAGTTAATAGAAATAGAAAAAAAGAAGTAATAGGGATATACTAATAATTTTATAATAAATAAAAAGTAATAAGAAAATACTAGAAAGCTTCTAGGCTACTTAAAAGTAGAAATAGTTATTAGTTTATCCGGAGGGTAACGCACGCTATACGTGATCTCGTCGTACAGGTGCAAAAGGGTCTAGTATTCGTTATTATTATTATTATATTATATGCCTACGCGTAGGCATATAAGGCTCTAGATCTATAGTATGCTATAGTACTTAGCTATAGCTAGCGACGGGTATCGCTAGGGGGGATAAGGGTATATAGCTACATATACCCTATACTTATAAGGCGTATAGATACGTATACTGTATACGTATGGAGGCGTATACGCCTCAGGCGTTAACGTATACCTTGTAGTATAGCGTTACTAATACTAGTAACTTTTTCTTTTTGCTGTATATTTTATACGTTTCTATTTATATATAAAAACTAGTACTAAAAACGCTATAATCGCGTGCCAAAAACGCTATTAAAAATAGTGTAGATAATAAGTATAAAATAGCGTTAAAAGTAATCCTTTTACCTTTTACCTAATAATATCTAAATACCCCTTATTATTTATTCTACTCAAGTTACTTATCCCTCTATTTGAATAGTTATATAGTTTAAATCAATAAATCTCTTAAGGGTATAGTTTGGGGTACTTTTCATAAAAGTATTAGTAATATTGTTATCTCTATTAATTTACTATATTTCATAAAACTCTTAATATTTATATAACTACCTTAATACTATAATATTAATTATTAGACATTTCTCTTTAGTAGTACTAAGTTTTATAAGGTATTTATAGAAAGAGTATAAGTTAGTATATATAATTATTAGGATATAAAAGAGGTTTTGGTATTTAAGGATTTTCTTGAGTATTATAGTTATAGTATATACGAAGTTTATATTAGCTATTATAATATAAATCTCTAAAGTAAGTATACTCCTAATAACTCTTTTATTTTTAGTAGAAGAGTAGTAGATAAGGTTACTATAGAAGTTAAACTAGCTATTACTAGTTACTATTTCTTAGTTTAGGATTATTACGAATCCTAGTTAAAATAAGAGGTTAGTATTATTAGTAAAAGAGCTATTAACAAAAGTATAGAAATATATTTTTAAGAGGTTAAGTAGTATAAAGTTAAAACTATAGTTAAAGTACTCGATTTACCACTTAAGGTGTTTATTTAGAGTAGTAGTATCGTTAATAGAAAGTTATTACTCTTATATAACACGTAAGAGGTTAAATAATATTTCAGGTTAGTATATCGAGGCGAGGTATACTCCCCGCGTGTATTATTTAATATATACCTTCTTGAGTACTTTAGGTATAGTATAAGTATTAAGGAATACTAGCTTTTATTTTTAGTATTTCTGGCGTAAGTGGAAGGTATTACTATTAAAGCTTAAGATGTTTCTATTAAATACTAGAGGGGTAGTTACTATGAGGGTTATCTTCAGCTTTATTTTAAATAAGGTTTTTTAGAGCTCCTTATCCTTATAGTATAAGAAAGAAATATTAAAGAAGCTAAGGGTATTATTAGTTTGTATACTTATAAGGCTAAAGTTGTTATTAGTATAGTATAAGATAAAGAGGTATAAGTTATATATAGATATTTCTATTTATAACTACTCTTTATAATACTTAGAATAAATTACCTACTAATAAGTATTAGTTTTAGTAAAATTATATAATAGTTTAATAATAATTATTATAGAGTCTAGAAAGTATTATTTTTAAGGTAAGATAGTAAGTTAGTTATAATACGTTTCGTGAGTTCTATTTTAGTTTAAGTATAGGCTTGAGTAATATCTCGAAGCTATATTATTATACTTTTGTACTAGAAGAAAGCTAGGGTTATAGTTAAAATTAACTATTAGCTGTTTTATTAGATTATTGGTAATTATATTAATATTTCAAACTTATTATTATTACTAAAGCTTTGGATCACGAGGCGCGACTTCTCGTATACTTTATTTATGTCTTTATTCTTGATCTTATTAATGATACGTGACTTAAAATACTTATAACCTTTGTAGAAGATAGGGTTAAATTTAATAATCTCGACGATACTATTAGTAATAATACTCTTAATTTTTTCTTTAATTAATTTTTTAAATAGTAGGCCTAGTATTATAATAATACTTTTTTTATAGAAAGTAAGAGAGAAAGCTATATCTAACTATTTTTAGCTATAAAATATACTATAAAATAAAGTTTATAATTAAATCTCTAAACTAGAATAGTAATAGATTATCTTAGAGGGTTAAAAAGTATATTATAGAAATTATTAATAACTCGGGGGGGTAGGGGATTATTAGTAATAGTAGTAGAATTACTACTATATATAGTAATAGTATTTAGTAGTATCTAATAGGTATTCTAGGGCTCTTTAGGGATAATAATAGATAAAATTGGGATACTACTACGGGAGTATATATCTCTTAGTAATATTAGACCTCTAGTAAAAGCTCTAGTATTAAGATCTAGGATATATATAAGGTAATTACTAGTATTTAGTAATATTACTATTAATAGCTTAGGTAGGAGTATTTAGTTATCCTCGAAATATAGTTTTATAGCTATTATTTGAAACTTTTGAGGATTTTAAGGGAGTTCGAGAATATATATTTTATTATAAGTAGTAATAAGGCGAAATAGGCTTTTCTAATTATATATCTCTTACTATATATATATAAGAGACTAAAATGGGAAAGCTGCTACGCATAAGATATTAGGGCTATTATATATTACTAAAACTATATTAATAGTATATTTAGTATAAGTATAGCAGATTACCTCTATTACTTTCTAAATAGTATAGGTATAGGTAATAATATCTAGGGAAAACATAGAGTTATCTATGAGGCGTAGGTATACGCCAAAAACAAGTAATATAGGTATAAGGCTATTTAGCCTAGTAGTATTATTAATTACCTTATATACTACCTAAAAGGATACTTCTTGAGTTACTATAGGGGCTTTATTATAATAAATTTTATATACTTAGTAGAGGAGGGTATAGTAATATTTAACTTTACTAATACTATTATACGTTTTAATAAGTACTATTTGAATTATTAATCCTATAGCTTTTACTTCTAATCTGAACTCTTTAGATTGAAATGTTATTCCTATGTTAGTAGTGATGAAATCTAGAAAGGTTTAGTAAGAGTTGATTTAGTATACCTTAAAGGCTTCTTATATTACTTTTACTAAGATATTTAGTAAGAAATGAGTAGTGTTAAATGCTATAGTAGTGTTAATAATATAGAATACAGGATAGCTATTAATATAGATAATATTAATGATAACTTTGAAGTTGAATTCGATATCTTCTTATATAGTAAAATGAAAGTAGGAGGGGGTAGTGCTATGTATCTAGTACTAGTAATAGTACTACTTAAAAGCCTCGAAAGTATAATATTTAATAGGATATCCTACTTTAGTAAAAATATTATAGAAGTATACTATAGTTAGGTATTTAAATTAATAGTAAAGTCTCTATATCTCTGACTCTATAAGGTAAGTAGAAGTAAACGTTTTCTCCTTATTAAGGAGTATCTATAGATACCCCTATTTTCGAATAATAAGTATAACTTTTTTGTCTTAGTGAAGCTAGTTATGTATATTATTAAATATTATATTGAGGTGATTTATATCTACGAGGTAGAATAAAAAAAGGGTATTATATAGTACTATATAAAATATAATATTACTAAATAGTATAGGAATATTAATTATTCTAAGTATCATAATTAGGGTAGTATTACTAAAGTAGATTATAATTAGTTTGCTTTATAGAAGCGTAAAAGTTATAAAGGGGTTAATTATTTATTTAAAAGTTATAAACTAGGAATACCTAGTAGTTAAGAAGCTAGTAGTACTTAAGTTAAGTAAAATCTTTTAAAAAATAATAGTTAAGTAATAGCTTTTAAGTATAAAGGTAGATATAGGAGCTATATCTATATTCTTTGTAATCTTAGGGGGAATAGTATTCAATTTAGTAAAAGTATATAATACTACTTAATTTTAGAAGATTCAAGTAATTTTACTTCTATTTATAGTAGTAGGATACTTACTAAAATATAATATGAAAAACTACCTAGGGGTATTAAATATTATAGGGGTAATAGGGGTATAGTCTTTAAAGTTATATTATATCTAGTAATAAATAATAAGCTCCTTACTCCTATTATTACTTAGGGGTACTTAGAGATTATTATTAAGGTTATTTATACTTTTATATTTAGTAAGAAAGGTCTAGTATATTACTAGAGAGAGTATTTTTAGATTAGTAGTTAATTTATACTTATTATATAAAGTATACTACTCCTTGAAAGTATACCTCGTCGACTAATAACCTATTTTGCTATATATATAATACTTCTTGTTAGTATAGGTATATATAGAGGCTAGGGGGGGGTAATATTTATTCTAAGGTAGTAGGGAGTAGCTAGGGGTATAGTTATAGTTTTAAGTATTACTTTGAGGTGTGTTATATATATAGTTAGTCTAAAACTATTCTTCAGGTATATTACTATCGTTTCTAGTATTCTAAAAATATTATAACTTTTAGAGTATTATAGTATTACTTATAGCTAAGTATAACTAGTTATAAAGATTCTAGGAAATTAGTATAAAACTAAAGAATACTAACTAGTATTCTAGTATACTATAATATATACTTATAAGTTAGTTATAGAAAGCCTTATTAGTATACTAGTTAGCCCTAAATATTTTCTAGAAGTTAGTAAGTTTTGTGATAAGTATCTTAAGTATTTCTTTTTTACTTTAATTAGGGTTCTTAGCTATTATACTTTTAAGAGTAGTATTTTACTAGTTAGAAAGGTAAATCTAATAGATTTTATTATTTTCAAAATACTCCTAAATATGTATAGCTATCTAATTAAAGTTGAAGTTTTAGCTAGAGTTTACGAGGTTATTAAAGTAAAAATCAAAAGCTTAATCTTTTAGTATAATAGAGAAGACTCTAGTTTATATATAATATAGGATATTAAGTTTAAAGTAATAGTCTTGAAAAATATAGACTTTAGTCTTAAGAATATTATAGAAACTTCTACTATATTTTATACTTTTATTATATAATTTTATAAGGTTTATAGTATATTTAGTAGATAAGTTTTTGAATAGGGGAATAAGGGAAATATAGGAGTAATATTTAGGAGTAAGATACTATATATTACTATTATCTCGGCATACTTCTTATTAGTAGGGGGTTTCCGCGTTATTCTCCTAGTAGTAGGAGTTCGCCGTATTATACTACTTAGGGATTAGTAGTCCTGCTAGTAGTAGTAGAGGTTACGTGTTATATATAGGTAGTGGATAAAGTAGGGGGTTTTGTGTGAGTAGTAGAGGTTATTAAGTATACTTCATGAGGCTTTTAGATATTAACTAAACCTCAACTATAAATATTATAGCTTTAGCTTTAGGTTTAATACTATAAGAGGGTATTATAAGGTTAGGTATATTAATAAGGTTCTCGAGCTATTCTATATTATCTCTAAAGTTATACCTGAGGCCTAGAAGATACTTCTTAGCTTTATTAAGTTCCTCGATAGTCTAGTATTCGAAATATTTATATTAGGTAAAGTAATATAGTATAAAGTAGATTCTTTTGCTATTCTTCTCGATTTTTACCCTATAGTTAATAAGGTAGTTTTAAAAGTACTAGGTTATATTATTATCGACAAACTCCTATATTATTATAAGCTACTTATCGAAATCTATCTTAAAATAGTTAAAAAGCTTATATTTATAGAGTTTTATATAGTTATACTAGCTAATATAAAATACTATAAGAATAGTAATATCTTTAGTATTTACTTATATAAGCTTATTATATTTAATCTTGAAAGGTTTTTTGAATAGATTTATATTAATAAGTAATTAAAGATAATCCAGGATTATATATTTACTACCTAGGGTTACTTAGGCTATTACCTAAGCTATTAGTATACTAGGGTTTATTTTAGTATTTAGGTTAAGGTATAGTTTAGATATATTAATAAAGGGGTATAAGGTTTCTTAAAAAGGGGATAATTTTCGAGAAGTTATAGAAGTTTCGAGATATTATATAAGTCTCTTAAGTATAAGAGGTATAGGATACTATAAATCTCATGTACTATAGTGTTTAGTAGTACTCTAAAGGGTATTATATTTACTAAATACTCTCTAGTATATACTAAAGAGTATAATATATATTTTTAGTATTTCGTAGAGTAAAGTTAGTATATTAACTTAGAGGTATTTTACTAGGGATAAAGGTAAAGTAATATTTATAAGGTATCTAAATTAATACTTATAATCTCTTATTTTATTTAAAAGGTTTCAGGTAAAAGGTTATAATTATTTCTTCTTATATAAAAACCTTACTAATCTGCAGTATAGTAGTAATAGATAAGTTAGCTACTAATTAGTATTAGTTTATCTAGAGGGTAATATATGCCATATGTGATCTCGTTGTATAGGTATAAAAAGGTCTAGTATTCATTATTATTATTATTATATTATATACCTATATATAAGTATATAAAGCTCTAGATCTATAATATACTATAGTACTTAGCTATAGCTAGCGACGGGTATCGCTAGGGGGGATAAGGGTATATAGCTATATATACCCTACGCCTATAAGGCGTATAGACATATATGCTATATGCGTACGGAGGTGTATGCGCCTTAGGCGTTAACGTATACCTTACAGTATAGTATTACTAATAATAGTAAATACTAAGGGATAAGATCTTTAAAGCTATTATTATTAGTATTACTATTATTATTTACCTATATATAAGTTATACGCGATAACTTAGTAATTCTTTTCTTCGTAGTAGTAGTTTTTTTTCTAGTATAAATAGGAGTAGGGTAATATAGTAAGGGGAAAGTAAAAGTAGGGAGAATAGGGGGTATAAGGATAATAGGGATAAAGATTATACTATTATTATAATTATTTATAGTAATCTAGAAATAGAGTTATTAATAAAAGAGAAAATAAAGTTAGTTCATATATAAGATTAAAAGTTCGAATAACAGAGAAAGCTTTCTCTTAGTTAAAAGTAGTTAACAGCTTCTATAAAATAGAAAACAGTAAAATTAATAACTAAAGAATCACCTATAAATTACTAAGGAAAGAATAATAAAAATAGTAATCAGAATCATATTAATCTCTAAAGCTATATGAATTATGAAATATATGTTACTTAAACCTAACTAGTAAAAATAATATTTTATAGAATAAGTAAAAATAAGAGACTTATGAATTACTACTAGGAGAAACCTGATATAACTTCTATAAGAAAAGAGAAACTATAATTATAATAGATATAATATCCTTATAACCAAGAATAAAAAAAAGCTTTTCTAGTATACGTATAACTAAAACAAACTAGTTATTTTATATAAGAACCCTAGGTTAATTAGAACATAATAATAATTAGAATATATCTTAAGAAGTTAGTATTAGCTAGGATTTAATATTCGAAAGCTAAGATATAAAACCTAGAATAAATACTTAAGTATTAACTAAAAGAAAGTATTAGAAAAATAGCAGAATACTACTAACTTATACTAATATCTTAATAATTCAGTTTCAAAAATAGGACTTCTTAGAAGGGAGATGATACTAAACTACTATAGAAAGGGTGGGTACTAGAAAATACTAGAACCTATATATATAAGTTTTAATTACTATAATAATAGATATTCTAGTATTATAAAGTTTAAATATAAGTATAAAGCTATAGCTAAGTAAAGGGGAAAGTATATTTAAATAGTTATATAGTATAATCTATACCTGTTAAGAGATCTTATTACGTAGTATAAACCTAGCCTAATAAATATATATAGCTAAACATAACTATTAAAATTGTAAAGTTAAGAGTTTTTTTTAGATCCCTTAGAAATACAATAAAACAGAATACTTATTTCAAGATATAAAAACTAGGTAATCTATAATCTATTACTTTTCTATAATTCTTATAATAAAACTAAACTCTCCTTCAAATCTATATAATTATTTATCAAATAGAAACTATAAAACAAATATAGAAATATCTAGCTATAATATTATAATTCAAGCTATTGACATATCAGATTAGGTCTTAATAAGATTATTTTAAATATTATGATAAATAAGTAACTAATGAATATTGAAAAGGAAATTATATAGTTATCCTATAAATTATTTTACTAAGCTAATAATATTAGGGCCAGGTATTGAATAGATATGACTTCAATATTAATATTTTTATATAATACTGGGTATTAAACACTTTAAAATATAATAATAATATGATTATGAAGGTTTTAATAACTATTTAGTTATATTAGAAGTATCTGTATCTATATAAGTATTATTGATATATTAGTTATCATCAACTAATATACTAAGATAACTTACCAATAAGAATAAACTAAGTTTTATTAGATTTATGTATAGATTATAAGTTAGCTTATATTAGTAGTAGAAAACGTTTATGCTAGTAATATAAAGTCTTATTTTAAGAATAAGTAGAGTTTAGTTTCTAATAGGAATATTAGAATTATCGATATTAAAATTATAAATAAATTACTTTTGCTCTTTACGTGGAATAGTATCTAAGCTTTTTACCCTATCTATCAATCTAACTATAGACTTTACCTAATAATAGTATTTATACTAATACTAGCTTATAACTAGTAAAAATAGTAAGAAAATTATATTTTATTATAGATAATTATATTTCTAGTTCTAATATTCAATTTTATAGTAATAGAAAACTTTGTAAGTATAATCAGAGAGAGTTTTATTAAAGCTAAAATTTGATATATATAGCTAAAGATAATTCCAAGATTACGAAATTAAGAATCTTTCTAAACTTCTTAAGAATAGAATAAAATAAAGTATTTATTTTAAGACATAAGAATTAGGCGTTCTATAATCTATTACTTTTCTATAATCTTTGAAATAGAACTGAAATCTTCTTATAATCTATATAGTTACTTATAAAAAGATAGTTATAAGATAAATATAGGAATATCTATCTATACTTCCGAAATTTAACACTATTAGTATATTATACTAGGTTTTGATAAAAGCATTCTAAATATTATAATTAGTAGGTAGTTTATAGAAATATAAAAAGGAATTATCTAGTTATTCTATGAATTGCTATACTAAATCAATTATATTAGAAATTAAATATTTATTAGATAACATTTTTACAACAATATCTCATTATACTACTAATTACTAAGTATTTTAAAGGGTTATAGTAACATAATTATAAAAGTTTTAAAAGCTATCTAGTTATATTAGAAGTATTTATTTCTATAAAAGTAGGATATATATATTAGTGATATTTAATATATTAAAATTACTAACTAGTAAGGGTAGGTTAAACTTTGCTATATTTTAATAAGTTAGTCTATGTTAATAGTAGAGAATATTTATATTAGTACTATGAAAATTTATCTTAGGATTCAGTAAAATTTAATCTAAGGGATATTAAAGTTATAAATATTAAAGTTATAATAAATATTTAGATAGAATACTTATATTTAGTAGTAAATAAATAACTTAACATATTTAAATTATATAAAAGTATAAAAGTATAAAAGTATAAAAGTATAAAAATATAAAAGTATAAAAGTATAAAAATATAAAAGTATAAAAGTATAAAAATATAAAAATATAAAAATATAAAAATATAAAAATATAAAAGTATAAAAGTATAAAAGTATAAAAGTATAAAAGTATAAAAGTATAAAAGGGGAGGGGCTAATAGCTTACTCTCTACTGCGATTATTAGTAGATATATTACCCCCTAAAGTATAACTTTAGCCTTCTTATCCCCCCCTACTAACTACTATAACTAGCTCCTAGTTAATCTAGGGCTAAACCCCTTATAGCTATAGCTAGTATACCTGCCCCGCGTTAACCTTTTTAATAATAAATAACTAATAACTCCTTCCGCGATAACTTTATACCTTTATACCTTAATATTTTTATAGTTATATATAATTCAAATATCTCGAGACATTTAATTACTACTAACTACAAGCACTCTATTTAAATTATAACCTTAATATCTATAATCTTAATATCCCTACTAAGCTTTACTTATCCCCGAAACGAGATTTTATACTATTAATATAAAAGTTCTCTACTACTGATACGAGTTAATTTATAATTTCTTTATAAATATAACAGGACTCGGCTTATTCTTATTAGTAAATAATTTTAATATATTAAGTATAGTTAATTTATAACAAATATTTATATAGATATAGATACTTCTAGTATAACTAAATAGCTTTTAAAACTTCTATAATTATATTATTATAATACTCTAAAGTATCTAGTAACTAATTTAATAGTAATAT
>RYZW01002318.1:0-12426 GCA_004367215.1 Colletotrichum trifolii
CATATATCATTTAGTTACCTTTGCTCTATACCTAGAATAGTATCTAAGCTCTTTACCCTATATATAGATTTAACTATAAATTTTACCTAATAATAGCATTCGTGCTAATACTAGCTTATAACTAGTTAAAACGGTAATACAATTACCTATTATCGTGGATAATTATACCCCTAGTTCCGATATTTAACCCTATAGTAGTAGAAGACTTTATAGTAATAATCTATAGTAGCTAAAAGTAACTATTAAAGTTATAAGGTTAAGAACTTTTATAAACCTCTTAAAGATAGAATAAAATAGAATACTAAAAGCTAGGTATTCCGTAATCTATTACTTTTCTAAATTTAAACTATTCTTAGTAAAATCTAAGTTAAATATTAGAACTAGGGATATAATTATCTACTATAATAGGTAATTTCATTACTGTTTTAACTAGTTATAAGCTAGTATTAGTACGAATACTATTACCGGGTAAATGTTATAGATAAATCTATATATAGGGTGAAGAGCTTAGATACTATTCCAGGTATAAAGTAAAAGTAACCAAATACTATAAATAGATTCTACTAAATAAATACTAATCTTTCTCTTATCTATTAATATACTATTAAATACCTCTTTAGATACTTTATTAGTACTACTAACTATAGTATTACTTTTAGAAGAATAGATCCTATAATAGATCTAAAACTCTATATTATAATAAATACTACTTTTATAAATAATAGACTATTTTATATATTAATTAGGAGTTATATATTTTACTTTATTAGTTCCTCTATTACCTAGAAATCTAAGAAATAAATAATTATTACTCTGAGTTCTATAGAAATAAAGTTTATGAATTTTATACCTACTAATATATCACTTAGATAGATTCAATAATACATTATGTAACTACTAGATTAATAGAGTACTATACTTATGATTCTCTTTATAAATAATACTAATATCTTAGTAAATATTATAAACTTTCTAAATAATATATATATATATATAGAATATCAATATTTCGTATAAATGTATTATTCAAGAAGTTAATAATATTAGTAAAATCACTCTCGACTTTATGAAAAATACTAATATAACTACTAATAACTCTACTAAAACATTAAATACTATCAAATATAAGGATTTTATTATATTACTAAGAATAGTAAGTAATTTAGATTAAGGGATATTTCTATAATAATTACTAGTAACTAGATTAATCAGTACCTAATTATAAAGTTTTAAAACTAACTCAAACTTAAAAATAATCTACTTTTTAAAAACTCCTTAGATTTAAATATTTCAGCTAAAACTAGAATTTTTAATAATTCAAACTAGTTTCCAATATTTTAGCTAGCTATAAGTCTAGCTTAAGAGGGAGTATTAGGGGTAAGTTACATAACCTACTTCTATTATATACTAGCCTTAGTATATAGCTTTTAAATTAACCTTCTATATTTCCAGAAAAGTAGAAGGAGATCTTCTCTTTAGATATACTACTAATATAGATATATTACTTTATTGTAAGACTTCTTTCCCAAAAACTATTATATAATAGCTCGTAGTAATTATTATTTAGTTTATATAATTAGTAGGAATACTAGTTATAGTTACTTACTATAAAATTCAAACCTACTACTTTTACTATAAAATAGTAAGAGCTAGCTAGATATTAAACTACTATATCAAATAGGTATCTTCTTATTATATTTATTTATAGAGATATATATGAGCTATAGTATATTACTAGGTTTCTTTTTCTATTACAGAAACTTTATACTAGGTATTAGATAAAGCTATTTACTAACTAAGGGGCTAAATATGTAATATACTATAAACACATTTTTAATTCTTCCTTGTAAGAATAATAAAAACAATAGATATTACAAATATACTTATTTTTTCATGAAACTTATCTCTTTAATTAGTTTAATCTTAATAATAATAATAATACTAAAAGTAATAGACTTTCAAATCACTAGCTAGTAGTTAGTAAATATAGAAGTTATTTGGTTATTTTTGCTCTATATCTAGAATAGTATCTAAGCTCTTTACCCTATATATAGATTTAACTATAAATTTTACTTAATAATAGTATTTATACTAATACTAATTCATAACCAGTTAATATAGTAATTTGGTTACTTTTGCTCTATACCTGGAATAGTATCTAAGCTCTTTACCCTATATATGGATTTATCTATAAATTTTACCTGGTAATAGCATTCATGCTAATGCTAGCTTATAATAAAATTATAAATAAGAAGTTTTCTAGCCTAATTAGTTATAGATAGTAGAAAGGTTTATATAGAACTATAACATTTAAAGTAATATATATATCTAGAAATATATAAAAAGAAACTTCTTAAAATCTTTAAAAGATAAAAGATATTATAAGATTAATCTAAGCTAAGATTATATAGTAGCTTAATCGTAGAGTAAGGTTTTAACTAATAAATACTAGTATTCTATAGATAAGTACTAAATAAGTAGTAAAATATAGTTAAATACTTTAGATTATAAGTTATTATAGTATAAGGGAATAGCTAAAAGCCTAGTAAGGGAAAGAGTATTTAGTAGAAAAGTAGGTTTCTATAAATTATATAAGATTTTAACTTAATAGGCTATCTAGTAATAGCTATAAGAAAACCTTTATTTTATAGTAATTGAAAACTACTATATTATATTATCTATATCTATTCCTAGCTATCCTAGCTCTCTATATAAACTATAAAGTATATCTTTATAATTATCCCTCCCTATTATACGTAATTAGGGGGCAAAATCTAATATATATTATATATAACTAAATATAGCTAAGTCCGCCGTATAAAGCTCTATTTTAAGTAGTTTAAGTAAAGTAAAACCTATAGAGATAGTATTATAGTTAAGTTTTTTTCCGGCGAAAACTCTACTACTTAAATATACTATTCCTAATATATTTCTCTAGTCTCGAGAATATTACTTATAAACTAGTCTTCTAAATAATACTATTAATACTCTATTTATATCTTATAAGAAGTATTTTAAATAACCCTATTACTTCTATTAAACCTTTACCCCTATAATAGGAAGAATAGTATTATTTTTAGGTTATTTAAGCGTTTCTTATTTACTAGGGAGTATTTTAAGTATAATATTTCTAGTATTCCTAATATTTCAAAGTTCCTCTTTTTATTATAATTTTAAATAGTTTAACTAGTCTATTATATTAATCTAAGTAATAAAAATACTAAACTAGTAGTTTTAGAGAAGTTTCGTAAAGTTATTAGCTATAAAGTCTCTTAAAAATATATATTTAATCTTAAAATACTTTTACTAGGCCTCTTTTTATAACTAATAGTTACAAAAATCTATATATTTTAACTTTATATATAGTTAAACTATTTTAGTTATTATAAAATATATTATTTACTAGTTATTATACTAGATTTGGATAGCTAGGCGAAACTTATATATTTTACTTTTGTTAAATGCATTTATTATGAAGTCCATTTAAAATATAATTATAAGATAGTTAGTGAAAATAGTTTCGTAAGTAGCCTGAAATAGTACTAAAAACTCTACTTTAGTTGTTAAAATAATAATAGTATTTTATTTATCAGTTTACTATATTATTAAGCTTTTAAAAAATATATAATATATATCTACAAGATTTTCAATTATTATTATTATCTATAAAGCTAGTATTTAATACTAAGTATAGCTTCCTTTAAATAGTTCCCGAGAAGTATACGATTACATAGATCAAAGACCTTTAATACAACTACATATCTTTATTTAGTTACTTTTGCTCTATACCTAGAATAGTATCTAAGCTCTTTATCCTATATATAGATTGAACTATATATTTTACCCGATAATAGCATTCGTGCTAATACTAGCTTATAACTAGTTAATATAGTAATGAAATTACTTGTTATCGTGGATGTTTATACCCCCAGTTCCGACTAAATATTTATCTCTTATTTTATATAGATAATATTCTTTCTCTTATATTATTAAATAGCTTAAAAGCTTCTTTAAGATTATTGAAAGTATAAAGTATATCTATAAACTTAAAAAAGAAAGTTTATTAAGTATTTCTTAGGAATTTAAGTAATTAAGGATTATAAGTATTATAAGATTTACTTAGTTTATAATACATATATTACAAAGATTACTGAATATTTTAATCTTAAATATAACTTAACTCTAATAATACTATTTCTAGTAATATTCCTTACTATAAATAATAATTAAATTATATTTTAGGAAATGTTTCTATACTAGATAAAAGTCGATTTAATTCTTTATATTTTAATTATTTAGTTACTTTTACTCTATACTTAGAATAGTATCTAAGCTCTTTACTATACATATAGATTTAACTATATACCTTACCCGATAATAGTATTATACTAATATTAGCTTATAACCAGTTAAAATAGTAATAAAATTACCTATTATAATAGATAATTATACTCTTAGTTCTAATAATTAACTCTATAATAGGAGAAGACTTTATAGTAATAGTCTATATAAAAAGAACTTTATCTAAACGAAAACTCAGTATATATAGCTAAGAATAATTATTAAGGTTATAGGGTTAAGAACTTTTATAAACTTCTTAAAAATAGAACAGAATAAAATACTTATAAGAACTAAGTATTCTATAATTTCTTACATTTCTATATCTTTTATAATAAAACTAAAATCTCCTCGAAATCTATATAACTACTTATAAAAAAGAAATTATAGAATAGGTATAGAAATATCTAAAAGAGGGGCCGATAGCTTACTTTCTACTATAACTATTAATAGATATATTACCCCCTAAAATATAACTTTAGCCCTCCTACCCCCCCTACTAACTACTATAGCTAGCCCCTAGTTAATCTAAGGCTAAACCCCTCGTAGCTATAGTAGCTAGTATACCTGCCCCGCGTTNATTAAAAAGAAAACTATATAGTTAACTTATAGTTTACTATATTAAGCTAATAATATTAAAGACTAGGTATTAGTTAAGTAATACTTTAATATTAATTTATTACTATAATACTAATTACTAAATACTTTAGAATATTATAGTAATATAATTATAGAGGTTTTGAAAGCTATCTAGTTATATTAGGAATACTTATATTTATATAAGTTTTATTTATTAGTTAACTATTAGTTATAATTAATATCTTAAGATTATTTACTAATACGAGTAAGCTAAGTCTTGCTATACTTATATAGAAATTATAAGTTAACTTATATTAATAGTAGAGAACTTTTATATTAGTAATATAAAGTATTATTTTATAAGTAAGTAAAGCTTAGTCTAGGGAATATTAAGGTTACGGATATTGAGGTTATAATAAATATTCGAATAGAGTATTTATGGTTAGTAGTAATTAAATATCTCGAGATATTCGAATTATACGTAGCTGTGAAAATATAAAGGTATAAAGGTATAAGGTTATTATAGAAGGAGTTATTAGTTATTTATTATCTACGAAAAGGTTAATATAGGGTACGTATACTAGCTATAACTATAAGGGGTTCAGCCCTAGATTACCTAGGGGCTAGTTATAGTAATTAGTAGGGGGGGTAAGAAGGCTAAAGTTAAACTTCAGGGGGTAATATATCTACTAATAGTCGTAGTAGAGAGCGAGCTATCGGCCCCTCCCTTTACTAATGATATAAGTATTTTAGATATATCTTTTAAAAGGAAGGAGAATATATAGTTATTAGTATAGAAGAAGAAGATAATATATCTTTTAAGCTAGTAATAAGGTTTTCCTATAATAGGTTTAAAACCGAAATACTTAAAACCTATTTCTAAGTAATATTACTAGAAGAGGGGAAACTTCTAAAAACTATATAATACTTTATTTAAATAGTAGATCTTACTTTATATTTAATAACCTAGTAGTATCTCTATATAGATAACTTTGTTAAATACTATATATATTTGGTTACTTTTGCTCTGTACCTGGAATGGTAGCTAAGCTCTTCACCCTATATATGGATTTAACTATAAATTTTACTTGATAGCAGCATTCGTGCTAATACCGGCTCGTAACTAGTTAAAATGGTAATGAAATTACCTATTGTTGTAGACAATTATGCCCCTAGTTCTAATATTTAACCCTATAGTAGTAGAAGACCTCGTAATAATAGTCTATACGGGGAAAGCTTTATCGAGACTAGGGTTTAACGTATATGGCTAAAAGTAACTACTAAAGTTATAAGGTTAAGAACCTTTATAAACCTTTTAAAAATAGAATAAAATAGAGTACCTATAAAAGCTAAGTATTCTATAATCTATTACTTTTCTATATCCTTTATAATAGAACTAAAATCTCTTCGAAATCTATATAGCTACCTATAAAAAAAGAAGTATAGAATAAGTATAGAAATATCTAGCTATAACTATTATAACTAAAGCTATTACTTTATTAAAATAAGTCTTAATAAAATCATCCCGAGTACTACGATTAATAAGTAGCCTGTAGATATTTAAAAGAAGATTATCTAGTTAACCTATAACTTACTACGCCGAGCTAATAATATCGGGGACCAGGTATTAATCAGGTAATGCCCTAATATTAATATACTATTATAATACTAGTTATTAGATACCTTAGAATATTATAATAATATAATCATAGAAGTTTTAAAGGCTATCTAGCTATACTAGGAGTATCCGTATTTGTACGAGTATTATTTATAAGTTAGTTATTAGTTGTAATTAATTGATGTATTAAGATTATTTATTAATAAGAGTAAGCCGAGTCCCGCTATATTTATATAGAGATTATGAGTTAGCTCGTATTAGTAATAAAGAACTTTTATATTAGTAGTATAAAGTCTTATCTTAGGGGTAGGTAAGGTTTAGTAGGGATATTAAGGTTGCGGATATTAAGGTTATAATAAATATTAAAATAGAATACTTATAGTTAGTAGTAACTAAATATCTCGAGATATTTGAATTATATATGGTTGTAAAAGTGTGAGGGTATGAGGGCGTGAGGTTGTTGCGGAAGGAGTTATTGGTTATTTGTTATCGAAAAGGTTAACATGAGGCAGGTATACTAGCTATTATAGCCGCGAAGGGTTTAGCCCTGGATTAACTAGGGGCTAGTTATAGTAGTTAGCGGGGGGGTAGGAGGGCTGAAGTTATACTTCAGGGGGCAATATATCTACTAATAGTCGTAGTAGAGAGCGAGCCATCGGCCCTTCCCATACTATATATATAAATATATGAATTATATTATATTAGAATAGTTTAAGATTAAAGTAATTAGTAAATACTATAAGAGTCAAAATAATATACCTACTAGAATTACTATATAGGTCTTATAGTTATCTCATAGCTATTAATCTCTATAAATAATTAAATAAACTTTAATTTTTAAGAAATACTTATACTTATTAAACTTATAAATATAAACCTAATAATACTTTAAAATCTTTAAACCTCTTATAAAAACTTTACTAAACTTACTTTAAAAGCATAATTTAATATAATTCCTAAAATAAGTTTATTTAGCTACTATTATTACTTTAGTATATAGATAAGTAGGTACTACTAAGTAAAATATAAGTAATAATAATAGTTTTATTATATAATTCCTAGAATAAGAATTTCTATTCCCCTACATTTTAAGTATTCTCTAATATCTAATTCGCCTTATAACTATAAATTATTATCAAAAATCCTAATATTTATATTTTAGAGTTTTTTAAAAAGTTAAATTTCTTGGACCCTTTCTAGTTAACTATTTATATAACTCTATAGCTATAAGTAGGAATATCTTAGAATATCTTAAGATAACTAAAAAGTACTAATTAAAAAAATAGTTTTAAATAAAGATTTCCTAGTAATTCTAGTATAATACTTTATTTATCTCTTATACTTAACTTTCTCTAAAGATACCTAAATTCCTTACTTTTTTATAATCCTATTTATACAAACGAGATTATAGCAAAATATAGCAAGTAACTTTAAAAACGTTATTGATATAAACTTTATAGTTTTAAATACCTTATAAAGTTTAAGAAAATGTATTATATGGTGGTTGTATTAAAGGTCTCTGATCTATTTATAGTCATATGCCTCTCTGGGACCCTTTAAAGGTAGTTATACCTAGTTATCAGCTCTTGCCTTATTTACCCCATAGATACTACTAGTACTGAGGAACTATTATATAGAGGAAACCTTAGGCAGTAAACGCGGTTGGTTAATACGATGGCTGATAAATAGAAAGTACGTATATGCTTACATCTGTTACAGTTACTCTTTAAGGATCGCAGTTATGTGATACTAGATGCTAGCTAGCTAGTAGTGCCTGCCGCCAGCTGTTATCGTCAATGGTCGCCAGCCGTTAACATCAATAGCTGTCGGCAAGTGCCAACAGCCGGTAGCGGTTGCTACATAGTTTACGTAATTGGAAGGCACGCCTACTGGTTGTGCTTGCCCGCCGCAGGATTTGAACTTACTGCTCTTACTGTGACAGTAAGAGCCAGCCAGACGTTAAACCACTACGTCAAGCGGGTGAAAATGTATTATATAAATATAAAACCTTAAACTATTATAACTATTTTTTATTATATTGATTATTTTATTAAACTTTTTACTTAAACTTAAATAAATAACTAAGCTAATTTTAAGTAGTTCTACTATAGTAATTTATTCTTATAAGAATTAAGTAACTTTATTAGAATTAAATTATTTAAACTTATCTTATAGAAAAACTAAATTTCTACGAAAGAAAAGTATTTTATTAAAAGAAATATTATAGGTTATAATAATTTCACTTTAGAACAGGTTCTATATTTAATACTAGTTAGTTAAAGTATAATTAACTAAGAAACTAATAAAAATACATTTCTTAAGGTAAACTAGCTAGTTATATTTCAACTTTATATTTATAGTTAAAATAAAATATTTATAGTTATAAGTATAAAAATAAGTTAAGTCTAGTTTTATAATATTTTGTTTTTAAGTAGTTTTATAAAATCTCTAGTATAGTATTTACTAGCTTAAGAAGTATATTAGTATTTAGTTATAAAGAAATATTATAATTTATAGGGTTTCAAGCTAGAAATCGTAAAATAGTTTACTACTATATTTTATAGCTCTTATATAAGCTTTAATAATTACTCTAATATATTTAGTATTTCTATTGTAGTTCAAAGTATAGGGAGTAGATAGCTTAAAATATATATTTCAAGAAGTAAGGTCTAATTCTAACTTCTTATATATAGAGACCTTGTTATTATACTTGAAATTTTCAATATTAATACTATACTAGTATTTAAGGAATTTTATAAAATTCTTTAATACTTCTATTATTATAGTTCTAGTATAGTTAATAAGATAGAAGTCCTAAGAATAATTAGTAGTTTAATTTATAAATATTAAAGTAGAGGTATAGCTATTATAGTCCTAGTAATAGGGGTAAAGGTTAAAAGTAATATATTCCCTAGGGGTAGTATATAAAATATTCTTATAATCTATATAATAAATCTTTTATTTAGTTTTACTAATATTATATATTTTATATTCCTTCCAGGTAAACTAGTAACTATTATATTTTAAATAATTATTAGTAATCTAAATACTTTATATAATAGAGATGAAGTAATTTAGAGGTTTTCTACTAGGATACCTTAAGTATTAGTATTAGAGCTATTTATTACTTTTTAGGGGGTTTTGAATAATATTTATAATATATTACTAGTACTAGTAATATCTAGGAAAAAGCTTATACTATACTAACTATATAACTAAAATAGTTAATCTTTTAGAAAATAGATAATATTCAAGGATTTACTAATTATATTAAATACTAATAGTTATAATCTCAGAATAATTACTTTTCTATAATTAAGATAAATAGTTTAATTTAGTATTTTACTAGTAGCTATTATAAGCTATACCTAGCTAGTTAAGTCTAGTTCTACTTAAGTCCTAATAACTATACCTAAGAAGTTAAGTATTAGTAAGCTACTAGTAAGCCCCTAGTATTACCCCTAAGTAAATTCTTTATACCTTTTACAAAAACTTCTCTTTGATTTTTTAGTTCTAAATAAAGAGTATTTATATTCCCTATAACTAAATTATAGCTTAAGACTAGTTTTGCGTATATTTAGAACTCGGATTTATCTTTTATATAAGTAATACTAAGTTAAATATAGTTCCCTACTAGTTAAGAAGAGATACTAGTTAGTAAAATATTACTTTTAAGTATAAGAGATATTAGGTTAAGTATAGTTTTTTATTAAATAAAAAGACTAGGATAAAATACTACTTTTTACTAGCTATAGTCCCTAAGATACTATTAGTAAAATATAGTTCCTAATAAAGATTTATATCTAAGTATTAAAATTAATTATTATCATAAAATAGAAGGAATTAATATTCCTTAAGAGATCCCTATAGCTAGTACTACTATAGAAGAATTACTATAATAATATCTAAGTATAGTTATTATTTTATTTTATAAGAAAATTATAATATTAACTACTAGGTTAGTAGAGAAGGAATTAGAACTTTCCCCTAATACTACTACTATTCCCCTAGAATTTATTTATATAACTTCTATTTTTTAAACAAAACTTTTCTTTTTTTAAATAAGTTTTTAAGTAAAAGAAAAGAGTATAATGTTTAGGTTTACTAGATAAGGGGAAAATTAAAAATTAATTAGGATTTCTTTAAAATAGATAAATAGAAGTGATACTTAGTTTATTTTTATTTAGACTTTAAAGTTTAGTAAATAGTAGAGATTTTCTTTATAGTTAGAAAACTAGGAAAAAACTAGGATCCCTAATATTTTATAGTTTATTTAGATTATATTTACCTAGATTTTAATATTTATTCCTAAACTATTACTTAATTATAATCTTTTTACTAAAACAATACTGAAAAGCTTATTATTTGTTTTCTTATAATTCAAGAAAGTTTTTATAAATACTAGAATTTATAGCTAGGTTAGTATAATCTAGATTTCTTTACTAGAAACTATACTAGTCCTCTACTTAAAAGAGTTTTTTATTATAATTAAGCTTTTTATTATTTATAACTAGTAATTCTTAAAAATATAGGACATTATTTAGAAGATAGAATATATAAAAGTATTACTAACTTAGTAGACTTTAGTTAATTTTTCCTCTATATTAAAAGATTAGGATAGAGATATAATAATTAAAGCTATATATAAATAGTACTACTACTATAGGTTTTCTAGTTCTACGAGTTCTATTAAAAAAACTTTCCTATTATAGAAAAATACACACGAGTACTATAACTACTATAAAAGAAACTATATTACTAGGAACTATACTAATACTAGTATAATAAAGAAGAAAAAGAAAGGATTAAAAATTACTAAAATATAACCTTAGAAGCTAAAAGATTTAGAAGATAATATTAGTTCCTTTCTTAGTAAGGAAAAAAATATAGGAAAAAAGTAATTCTAATATAAAATTAAATATTAGAACTTATAAAAATAGAATCTTAAGAAAAGAAGAGATAGTAGAAATAGGAAAGTAGTAAATAGTTAGCTATTATCTAGATAAGAATTAATAGAAACTATACTATTAGTATTCTAGTAAATACTAGTTATAATATCTATACTATTATTAATATATCTTTTATAAAGAAGTTATACCTATTATTTATTAATATAATAAACAGGAAAATAAAAAGTTATATAGAGAATAGACTATTACTTAGTAGTATTCTAGGGGTTACTAAATTATTTTTAGAAATAAAAAAATATATATAAGAAATCTATATTTATATTATAAAGGGATTATTATTAAAATGATATTTTAAATAACTTTAGATAGAAAGTAATTATATTATTTATAATACTAGTATTTAGTAGATAAAACATAGTAAAGGAGGAGTTATAGTATACCTAGAATACTAAGAAAAACTTACTAGGATCTAGAAGATTTAGTTAATATACCTTTGAAATATAAACTCTTTTTAATAATATACTAGAAGATTACTAGGATATAAAGGTTAATATTAGGGGCTTACTAGGTAATATTTATTAATTTTAAAGATATTAAGAAAGTTTTAGTATTTAAAACTCTAGTTAATCCAAGAAAATTTATCCTAGCAAGTATACTAGAAGAGTTTCTAGACCTATTTAATATAGAGAAAACCTATTAAATATTTACTAGTAAAAGGTTATTAGACTACGTAATCTTATTAATATTTGATAAAGATAGGAATAATCTTCTTTTACTTTAAAGTCCCTTCTATAGTATATTATAATAAGAACTACTAGTACTTAAGAAAATACTAGAGGATTTCCTAGATAAAGGGTTTATTAAAGCTAATAAGTTAGCTATTAAGGTACCTATTTTCTTTATTAGGAAGTTTAATAGAAGTATTAAGTTCTATATAAATTATAAAGCTTTAAATATAATTATAAAAAGATAGATATTTTT
>RYZW01002319.1:0-13301 GCA_004367215.1 Colletotrichum trifolii
TAAATAAAATATCTAGCTATATTGTAATAGAAGTATAAAGAATTAAATTAAATTTTATCTAGTATTTATAAATCCTTTTAAATATAGTTTAACTAGTATTTATAGTAAAGGTTATTACTAAAAATAATATTATTAGAGTTAAACTATAGTTAAGATTAAAATACTTAGTAACTTTAGTAATATATTTATTATAAACTAAGTAAATCCTATGATACTTATAATTTCTAATTATTTTAGTTTCTAGGAAATACTTAATAGGATTTTGTTTTTTAAGTTTATAGGTATATTTAATATTTTTAATAATCTTAAAAGCTTCTTTTTTAGCTACTTTATAATATCAAAGAAGGATATTATCTATGTAGAATAGAATAAAGATACTTAAACTCTTATTTTTAAATAGATAAAAATCTTTCAAGTATAACTAGAGGTTTAATAATTTAAGAGTAATATAAGCAGTTTTATATTAAAGAAAAGATATATTTCAAGATGTATAAAAAGTATATTTAAATTCTATATAATACTTTATAATTTTCAATCTATCTAGTAATTTAACTATTATTAGAAACTTATTAGGGTCATTTATAGTATTCAGAAATATATTAATAATATTGAACTAGAAAACCTTAAAGTTAAATTATATTATAATTATTATAGTTACCTGAAGTATTTAAGTAATTAGTATGTATCACTATATATATGGTTTATAGTAGTTTAACTAGTTATATATCTTTATATATATAAATCTTTACTTTGTACTATTTTAGGAAACTAGTTATATTTATCTTATAAGTAAAAACTTATTTAAGAAAGAAAAGCTTATTTGTAGTATCCTAGTAATCTATTTTTCATTAAATACTTTTCTCTTTTAATTTTATAATTTAAATTCTTATTATTTTCATAGAGGATATTTATAATAGGTTTAATAAATTAGTAATATCTTTCTAAGTCTTTAGTAGTAAACTAATTAATTCAAATATGTTTGAATTTTGGTAGAAAGTTCTTCTTCTTTAATACTATATTTTAAATAATAAAGAAAACTATTAAGAGGTTAAGATTATCTTTATCTAGTTTCTACTACTAATCAGGTAAATACGTATTAGTAAAACTTCTTTATTTATATTTTAAGAAGTATAAATTACTATTATTGTATTTCTTTAAGAATACTATATAATAATTAATAGTAATCTCTAGTTCTAATTATTACTTGGTTACTTTTGCTCTATACCTAGAATAGTATCTAAGCTCTTCACCCTATATATAGATTTATCTATAGACTTTACCTAATAATAGTACTCGTGCTAATATTAGCTTATAACTAGTAAAAACGGTAATGATATTACCTATTATCGTGGACAATTATGCCCCCGGTGATTCTAATTATTACTATTATTTACTCTTATATTATTAGTCTAGTTCCTAAGTAGTTAAAAATCCTAACTTAGTTAGTGAAAATTTGGAGCTATATTTAAGTTTATTCTAAATTAGTTAAATAGGGGTTTCAAAATAATTATTACTATTTTTAATGAAAATAAGTATTCTTTTTAGCTAACTAGATCTTTTATTTTAAATAAATTATCTAGTTTTCTAGCTATTAGTATATTTCCTAAACTCTAATTTCTATTTAAAGTTATTATATCTAATTATTATTAATTAGAACCCTAAGCTAGGTTTATAAGTTTAAGTATTAATTTAGGTATAATTAAACTTTTCTTCTTAATCTTAGAAACTAACTCTAAGTTTAGCTTAATATTTTAAGCTATTTCTAGTATTAATAAGATAGCTAGTAAAAGAGAAATCCCTTTATTAAATATTCTTATTATTCTAAAATCTCTAAGTATGTCAAGAATAAAGTCTTTTTCCTCCTTAATAATCAATTTAATTAGTAATCTCATGATTTCTTTTATTAATATTTCATATAAGTTTTATTTTAAATAAAACCTCATTTTATCAAATTCAATATTTTAAGTAATAATAATTTTCTAAAAAGTAAGAATTTAGACTTTATATAAGTTATAGGTATTTAGAATATAGCTTATTAGGTATCTAATATATCTCTTTAGTTTAAGAATAAATAACGTTTTTAAAATATTCTGTTTATAGTATTTCTTGAATAAATATACCTAATAACTATAAATATAAATCTATTCCTAGTAAAGTTATAAGTTTTAATAAAAGTCTAGAATATATTCTAATACTTATTAATAAAGATACTACTTATACTAGGATTCTTTAATTTTATATAGTAATATTTAGTTATTTTAAATATTTAGAGACATATCATATAGTATAACTAATATTTGAATTAATTTTACTTATAGTTTAAGTAGTAGTTTTATAGTTTCTTATATTTGTTTCCTTTAAATAATTAGTCTTTTCTAGTATATTTATTTATTCTAACTAGTCCTTTAGTATAAGAGGGAAATAGCTTAAAATTACTTCTTTATTTTATTATTTATTTCTAATAACTAGTTTCTCTATTAATTACTATTACTATTCTCTTAATATTTTGTCGAAGTTTATAAATTAAAAGATTTCTCTAACTATTTACTTATCTTTTAAATATTACTAATACTTAGGAGACTAAATCGTAGGTTTTATTAACTAATATAAATAAAAACAATAAATTTAAAAATCTATTTTCATAAATAAAAACCTGAGAGTTATTTATATATATTCTAGAGAAGTTAAATAGGTCTTAAGTAATATATTAAAATAAGTAAACTAAATATAACTCTAAAGTTTATCTAAAAGTAATTTATTAAGAATAAATTATTATATAATAGGAATACTTTAATTATTCTAGTGTTATAATCTTTCTTTTCCTAAGTATTAAAAACTAAATCTTTAAGAGTAGTTTATCCTAGATATATTACTTAAAAATACTATATGTATACACTATTAGATTTTAACTCTAGGAGAGCTATTTTAAAATATAGTTAAGAAAATAGAATACCTAGTAATTCTAGGATAATACTAGAAATACTAAAATAGATTATAAGATAGTTTAAGATAGGCTTATATTCGAAGAAAACAAAGTTATACTTTCTAAGTAATTATTCTATAATTATAAAATACTTAATAAGGCTAAACCTGGGAGTATAGTTTAGTTTTTTATACTAAATTGTAGTTTCATTGAAAAGTAAAGTTTCTAAGATAAGATTAGTATAGAAGGTTTTAATATAAGTAATATTATTTAATATTAAATTAAGTATTTCTTTTTATTCAGACTATTAAGGATTTTCCTAGTAATTCTCTTACTTTATCTCATTGTAAAGAGGTTAGCTAAACTATATTAAACTAAATCTATTTCTTTACTAAACTTAAAAGATCTTTTTTAAAGAAATATATTCAATTAATAGTATAGATTATTTTATAGCTATTAAAGACTATATTCTTTAAAGATGTATAAGGTTTTTAAGTAGTCAAGAAAACCCCTAGGGGAATTTTAAATAACTTTTTAAAGAGAATAGGATTAATACTAATATATATTAAATTGTAGGGGTAGTAGTTACTACCAGACTTACTATTTGAAAAGGTTAATTTAGTTTTTAAGGTATCTAGAAGAAATTCCTTAGTTTTACTAGTATACTTTTTAAATATTTAACTATTCTTTTTTAGTAAGTTTCTATTATAGAGTATAGAGTTTAGAGTTGTTTATTTTGTTTATAATATTATTTTAAATAGTAATAGATACTTAGATATCAGGGAGTTTAGTATATAAATTAATAATAGTATATTTAATATATCTATAGCTTTCTAGGAAATATAAATAGCTTTTATCATTATATGAGTATTTCGTTTTAATTTAAGTTATATTTAATCTTTCTATAAGAGTAATTAATATAAATAGTATTTTACTATAGTTCTTAGTTAAATTTGTATTAGTATAAAATAAAATTATAAAGATTTCTCTTGATTTAATTAAAACTTTAATATTGAGGTTTAGAGTTACTTTCTTAATAATATTCTGATACTAAATTATAGCTCAACTAGGTAAAATACATTAAGTAAATATTTAAAACTATTCTTTGATTTTCAAAGTTCTTTAGATTTCTAGGATATTATATATAACTATTTAGAGGTAAATAATATATTATCTCTTATATTATATTAGATTAGAAATATTTAAATTAGTCATTTCAAGGATTTTCTTATATTCAATCCTATTTTATTATTAGATAGCTGAATTATTTTAAGTATATTAATATTTTAGACTTTTTAAGAACGTTTCAAAAGTATATTATTATTATTAAAAAGTTTTATTTAAATAAGTATTAGAAAGCTATTGTTCATAGTAGTATTAACTTATATTTAAATTATATTATAATATTATTTTATTTCTTTATAGTCAGACTTCTAAATTAATTGGAATTTAGAATTTACTATATAATAGTTAAAAGTATTTTTAGTATAAGCAATATATGGTTTACTATTTTTAATCTTTGTCTAAATAGTATCTCCTTAGTTAAGTTATCAGTTGAATTTTAGTAGTTTAAGTATTTCTTAAAATAATAAAGATAGGTTTAGAATCTAGATTAATATATTACTAGATATCTTAGCTAATCATATAGAAATATAGTATGATATACTAATAACTAAAATTAGAGCTATTAGATAACTTTACTATTATAGTAAGATTATTAGTAATTAAGTATACTATTTTTAAGTAGTTTATTAAAGAATTAAAAAAATAGCTTAAAAAGATTCTTTTTATATTTATTAGTTAAGAATAATTTAGAGATAATTAAATATAACTATATTTATAATTATAATGAGAAATAATATAGTATATAGTTTGAAAATAAGCTATTAGAATAAATATTCTTTTCTAACTAGAGTAAGATATTTAAATATATATAAATAGAATAGTTATATTTTATATAAGCTACCTGAGTTGTATAGTTACTAGTAGAGTTATATAGTAGCTTTAATACTATTTATATTCTTATATATATAGAATATTTTAAGCTCTAAGATATATATCACAAGGACTTAAATATTAGATATTCTAATATTTAAGTTTGACTAATTAAAAATTTAATTACTACAAGTTATAAGACCTAAAATCTAAAATCTACTTCTCTAGAATAAACAGAAAATAAAAGATTGTAAACATATTTAGAAACTATTTAAAGTTTTTAATACTTTTTATATAGAAAAAAAGAATATAGAATAAATAATAGACTTAACTATAACTCCAAATAGAATAATAGACTTAACTATAACTCCAAATAGAATAATAGACTTAACTATAACTCTAACATCTCCCTATAGAATATATAAAATATATCATTTTTAAATAATTTAGGAAGATCAAAAAATAAAATAAAAGCTCTAGAAACTATATAAGAAAAAACTAGAAACAGAGTATATAATTAGATAAACCTAAAATTCATATAAAACTTAAAAGAAAAGATTAGAAATAGGAAAGAATCTAAAAAACCTCAAACTTTCGAAGAAGTTTAGAGGAAAAGATTAACTTTCGGAAAAAGGTTAATTTAACTTATTTTCCTTCTAAGAGGGAAAAAGATTCTGGAAACTATTCTTTACAATCGTCTCAATAATATCATGAAATTTAACTTGCCCTAAAGGTTTAATTGAAAAGTTAGTAATATTATTATTTGGATTTATATAATAGAGATATATTGTTTTATTATAAGTAAAATCTCTTATAATATAATAACGAATATTAATATGCTTCGCTTTTTTATAGGGTTCAGTACTTTAGTAAGCTTTCAAGCTGATTAATTATCTACAAAAATAATGGTCTTTCTTAAAAGTTTAAATTCTAAAGTAATATTAATAAACCTTCAATTATTATATAAATAAATAACTTCTTTAGTAGCTTCTACTAGAGCTTCATATTCAGCTTTATAAATAGATAAAACTACTATTCTTACTTCATAGAACTATAACTTATAATATTATTAGGATCTAAGTAAAGAATAAAAGCTAAGATAGATTTTTTATTATTTAAATCTTTTACCTAATCTAAGTGTATAAACCTTAATAAATTAAATAAATTAATATTATTATAGTTATAAATTAGGGAGGGGCCGATAGCTCGCTTTCTACTACGACTATTAGTAGACATGTTGCCCCCTGAAGTATAACTTTAGCCTTCTTACCCCCCCTACTAACTACTATAGCTAACTCCTAGTTAATCCAGGGCTAAACCCCTCACAGCTATAGCTAGTATACCTGCCCCGCATTAACCTNATACTATTTTTAAGTAGTTTATTCAAAAACTAAAAAGATAGATTAAAAAAAACTTCTTTTATATTTATTAATTATAAGTAATTTAGAGATAATTAAATATAACTAGGTTTATAATTATAATAAATAAATAATATAGTATATAGTTTGAAAATAGGTTATTAAAAAGTATATCTTCTTCTAACTAGAATAAAGTATTTGAATATATATAAATAGAATAGTTATACTTTATATAAACTACCTATTTCGCGTAGTAGCTAGTAGAGTCGCATAGTAGCTTTAGTGCTGTATGTATTCTTGTAGATAATATATTAAAGAATATTAAATATCTTTCTTAAATATATAATACTTACTAGTATTCGTAATAAACAAATAATACTACTAGAACTTATAATAATTCTTACTAACTCTTAACAAATTTTAATTATAGATTTCTATTAATTCTATAATAAAACTCTTATCTATTATAGAAAGGGATTTAAATTTCTTTATAGTAACTATAGATTAACTATTTAAATATATCTAGTTAGAAACTGTAATATTTATAACTATTAAAACTTATATAAGAAGTTCTTAGACACTTAACAGTTGTTCTACAGTATCCTCATATTAATTACTACCAGTTATAGTTTAGATTAGGTTAGTATCTTCCAGATAATATTATACTAGTTAATAGGAATATAATAATTATTATTAATACTATTTTATTTCTCAATAGATAAAACAATAAAGAAAATAACACTAAAAGTTTAAACTTTCTTATAAATATATATTACTTTTTAATTACTAAACTAGTTAGCTTATAGTACTGAATATGAATTGGTACTAAATAATAAAAGCTTGTTGGTAATTAAGATACTTTCCTTTTTTATAGAATTTAGTATTTTCAATAAGCCTTTTAGCTAATGAATTATCTATAAAAATAATAAGCTTATTTAAAACCCTGAATCCTAAAGTAATAGTAATGAAACTACAATTATTATAAAGATAAATAACTTCTCTAGTAATTTCTATTAGACTTATATATTCAGCTTTATAAGTAGATAAAGCTATTAGTTTTTATTTTATAGATTTATAATTTATAATATTATGAAAATCTAAGTAAAAAATATAAGCTAAAGTAAATTTTCTATTATTCAAATCTCTTATCTAATCTAATTCTATAAACCTAAGTAAATTAAATATATCAATGTTAGTATAGTTATAAATTAACTTATATTTAAATTCTTTTTTTAAATAACCCTATATAAGTATCAAAAGTAATAGCATGTTCTCTAAAGATTTTGAAAAAGTCTAAATATAGTTATAATAACTAAAATAATATGTAGTTTAGTTTTTAAGGCTAAATATAGTAAAGCTCCGATTTCTTTTAAAAATTCTAATTCTTCTTCCTTTTAAAATAGTATTTTTAATATTAAAGAACTTAGATTTATTATCTATTAAAGTATTAAATCTATAAATATTCTTTTTATTAAATCTTATAAGAATTTTATTAGTATATTTAAACTAATTTATTTCTAATACTTAATTTTTTCAGTTAATAATTAAACTATTACTTAAAAAGGTTATTAGTTCTCTTAGATTTTAGATCTTCATGTCTTTTTTTGAATTATTATAAATATACTCCAAAGTTATAAAGTTATTAGCTTCTAATAATATATTATTAATATAATAAGCTAAAATAGCGAAGTATTTACTTACTTTAAGAGTAATATCAAAAATAAAACTTCCTTTATTATAAAAGAAGACTTTAAAACTAATTTTATATAAAATCGATTTAAAGTATTAATACTATAACCTAAAGCTTTATTTTAACCTATATAAAGCTTTATTAAGTAAATAAACAAAAAACTAATTCTTATAGTTTTTATTAAAAACTAAATTCTTTGAATCTTTATTATAGATATCGTTAATAAATAATTTAATATATATCTTTTTATTAACTTTAACATAAATAAAACCTATAGTAATATGATACTAAATTAAAATCTAGTTATAATGAATAGATATTATAAGTAAATATCTATAACTTTCAAGCTTACAAGTAATACTAAAAGTTTCTAAATAATCAATACTAAAATACTAGTTAAAACTTTAAGTAACCTAATTTACTTTAAATATAGGATTTTCAGGATCCTAATTATTAAGCTTAATTTTATAAACCTTTCTACCCCCTAATATATCAATATTATTCTTCTTAATTAAAGAAAAGCTAAGTAAAAATATAATAATCTAGACTTCTATAGACTAATAGATTGAATTTCTTTATTTATAGCTTGAATCTAGTTCTTACTATCATAAAAGCTTATAGTATTAAAAAAGGTAATAAGTTCTAGAAAATATTTCTTAATAGAATATAAAAGACTATATAGTAATCTCTACTCTTATTAATAAATAAATTATTATTAAAATTGTATTAATTAAAATCAGTATAAAGAAATAAAGAAAAATAGGCCTCAACTATAAGAAATATACTTTTTATAGAAATAACCTTTTCAGTTTTTTCTTCATTTATAACTAAGAAAAAGGATTTCTATAGAAAGAATTAACTTATTTAAGATATGTTTATTATTTTCTACAAAACTATTAAGATACGTTATAGAATAATTACTTAGTTCCTCAATACAATAAGAAACTAAGTTATTATTCTTTGTAACTTTATCGGGAAAAAGAAGTGAATTAATATCTTTAGTAAAAGCTCCACTAGATTTAACTTTAACTAGATTTATAGAAAGCTCAGAATTAAATTAATTAGATTTATTCTCTATACTAAATTAACTAAGTTTAAAAAATACTAAAGATAGTATTATCAAAAATAGTTAAATCTTCTTTAAATTAAGAATTAATATAGTTCTCTAAAACTATAATATCTCGAGACTATATAATATTTTAATTAGGATAGCTAGATGATTTTCTTTTAAACATCTACAGGCTACCTATCAATCGTAATATTCAGAATAATTTCATTAAAACCTAGTCCGATATACTAATAGCTTTAGTTATAATAGTTATAACTAGATATTTCTATATTTATCTCGTAATTATTCTTATATAGATAGCTATATAGATGTCGAGGAGGTTTTAGTTCTATTATAAAACTTATAGAAAAGTAACAGATTACGGAATACCTAGCTCTTATATCTCGAAGTAGGTATTCTATTTTATTCTATTTTTAAGAGGTTTAAAAAGTTCTTAACCCTATAACTTTAGTAGTTACTTTTAGCCTTATATATTAAGCTTTAGTTTTAATAAAGTTTTCCTTATATAGATTATTATTACGAAGTCTTCTACTACTATAAAGTTAAATATCTGAGCTAGGGGTATAATTATCCATACTAATAGGTAATTTTCTTACCGTTTTAACTAGTTAGAAGCTAGTATTAGTATAAATATTTTTATTAGGTAAGATTTATAGTTAAATCAATATAAAGGGTAAAGAGCTTAGATACTATTCTAGGTATAGAGCAAAAGTGACTGAATATAATATTTCAAGATTAAAATCCTAAACTAAATAAGAATTGAAATTATAAATAACTATAGTACTTTTCTTAGACTTAAAATCTAATTTCTTTAAATATTTATATTTAATCTTATAATACTAGAAATTTCCCTATAGTTTTATATCAAACATGAAAGCTTTCCTATTATTCTTCAACTTATAAGGGTTCTTAAGATTAAAAGAGGAATATAGTATTCTATTATAAAGATATATAGAGGTTAGTATAGCAAAATCCTAAAAGTCAAGTAGAAAACTAGAAGTATAAAGAAAAGTTCTAGCTTTATTTATAATAGTTCTAATAGCTTTCTTAAGTGAACTATTTAGTTTATAAATATATAGTAGTCTTGTATTATAAATAATAGTATTATATAGATAACTAAGTTTTATTCTATTGCTCAACAATTTAGAGCTACTATTAGTATCAATCTTTCTAATTTACTTATTATTATTATCATTATTAGTTATATTCATAAACTCTTTAAACAGTAAAGTAATTTCTTCAGAACTCTTAGATTCTAATAGCTTTCCCTAGATAAATCTACTACACTTATCTAGAAGTAAAATAACACATTTATAGTAATTTTAAGTTCCTAGAGTAATAGGTCTATATAATTCCAAACTAATATAATTAAAATATTTAAACTGTTTAGAAAGATTTAAATCTTTATTAACTTTATGAGTAAATTTCCTTTTTAGGTAGATTTAATAAATAGATAGATTATTCTTTTTACTATATTAATAACTAATATTATTAATAGTATTCTTAATTAATGCGAAGGGCTAGGCCTGGGCTATGATTCAGCTATAGGGAGCGTAAATACTATTTATTTAGAACTAAGGAGTAAAAAAAGAGGTTCTCGCGAAAAGCGTAAGGTTCTCGTAAAAGGCGTGAAAAGTCTACTTAAGGGTAGCACTAGGGGCCTACTAGTAGCCTACTAGTACCTGACTTCTTAGGTATAGTTGTTGGGACTCGGGCAGAGCCGGAGTTAACCAGCTAGGCGTAGCCCGTAACAATTAACTTCATAATATTACCAGTATAGCGTATTCACTTATACTAGAGTTTCACATTAATAATACTTTTATTAATAGTTAAAAAAACTGAGTTTATACTACTATTAATAAGCATACAGAGCTTATATGAATTATTAACTTTTATTCTAATAAATAATAGTTTATCTTCTGTAATATTAAAAAGGATAGGTTTATTCAAAAAGAAAAATAGAATTCTAGAAAAAAGTAAAACTTAAATTAACTCAATAGATCAATACCTATTTGTAGTATAAAATAGATATTACTTCAGAATATTCAATTTTATTTAGAGTGATTTTCAAATTACTTTTCAGAGTAAAGATTATTCTATTAGCATTTCCCTATTTAATAAATTTCAAAACTCTTATTTTATTAGATAAAAAAGTATAATCTTTAACTATATAAATAAGAGTTCTAGTATTAGTATAAAAGGAAATTATTTTGGTCTTATTTTTAAAATTCCTAGTTTTCTTAAAATAAAGTTAGAAATTAAAGAACTTAGAATAATATTAGTATAAAGACCTTTCTTTAAGAAAAGTTAAGTGATAATTAAATTTTCAAATTTAATAATCTCTTCTTCATATTCTTCTTTATTGGAAGAATTAAGTTATATAAAGTCTTCAGAGATCCTTTTAACTAAAAAATCTAAAAAGCTAATATTAATTATTTCTCAAGTAATCTTCTCTTATTTTTTCTTCAAAGAAAAAGAAGTATTTCTTTTAGATTTTACCTAATTACGAGATGTTTTAGAAATAGACTAAAAAAATTTTCCTTAGTATAGTTAGTTTTCCTATAATAACTATAGAAAATACTTTTCTGTTTTTCTAAAGTTTCTTAGCTTTTAATTAGAGTCTAGATATTTGAGTTAGATTTGAGAACCTTGTCTTCAAAATAAAATTAACTAAAGAAGTATTTTCTCTTTTCTGAACTTATCTAATAAATTAGAGAATAGAGAATTTAATTTATAAAGGTTTTTATTAGTTTTAAAATTCTAAATTACTAAAATAGTAGATTCTTTTTAATTCTTATCTAGACTATTCAGGATATAAGCTATAATTACTCAATTAGATAATTGAAATTTATTAAAAAGTAATTAACTAATAACTTCCTTAATCTTATTTAGAACTCTTCTATAGACTTAAACCTATTCAGAGTTATATTAGAAAACCCTTCATAAGTAAAAAGCTTATTTGAAACCAGTTAGTCTACAGAGTCTTTGTAAATAATTAAATACTAAGTAGATATCCATATTATGTTCAATAATTCTTTGAAAACTATTTTTACAATTTGATTAGAAATAGTTTAAAGCTTTTGCATATTTATTAGTATTCTTAGTAGAAAGAAGTTTAGTTAAGTTAATATAAACTTTCTTTTTTAATAAAAGAAACATTTATATGAATAGACTAAATACTAAAGTTCTGAGGTTTTTTTAACTGAAGAATAAAGATTATCCTAAAATTATCTATTTTATTCAAAACCAACTTTAATAAATAAATTAGTTATTTGAGAAAGAATTAATCTAGATTCTAATATAGAATCAAGATATTTAGGGTCCAACTCTAGTAGATAAATTATTAATTACAAAGATTAATAGAAATAATAGCTTAATAGTTAGATTATTAGAGATTAACTATTAAAAGAAATTATAGGTTATAAAGCCTAGTATTCAAGTCTCTTGAAAGATATTTATTTATAATTTCTAATAATTCTAAGTCTCATTAATAAAGGTCTAAGGTAATTTTATAGAAGTACCTAGTTTATAAAGTTTCTAGGAAACAACGTATAGACTTTCTTAGCTTATAAAGTCTCTAGGAGCCAATTATAGAGTTTCCTGGTTTATAAAGTCTATAAGAAATAACCTATAATACTAGTTTATGAAAGCCTCAGGTAGACCTTAAAGTATAAATAAGATTTCCGACTTCTGCTATTTAATATACTTTTTTCCTAACTTAGTAGTAAGCTTACTACCCTAATTAATATAATCTCTCTATAATTAGTTAGTCTAATTAGCTAAATAGTAACAAGAAGAGACAGATTTTTCGAAAAGGATTATTTGAAAAGAATTATTCATAAGAAATTTTTTAAAAGAAATTAAAAGATAAATAAATAGTTTTTAAGTTGAATACTCAAAGTTAGTATAATAGAAAGAGATAAAAACTAAGTTCATAACCTATTAAACTAATACTAAAATACTCATATGAAATCAAAAGAATAATATGACTATTAACTATAGAAAAATAGACAATTTAAAGTAATATCTAAAAATAAAACTAATATTAGTAGAAATAATAATAATAACAAAAATGTAAACTTTATAGAAATAAGGAACTTTACGATCTATATAACTAAAAATGAACTTTTTATTTACTTTTACTCTATACCTAGAATAGTATCTAAGCTCTTTACCCTATATATATAGATTTAACTATAACCTTTACCTAATAATAGTAATAGTATTTATACTAATGCTAGCTTATAACTAGTTAAAATAGTAATGAAATTACTTATTATTATGGATAATTATACCCCCGGTTTTGATATTTAACTTTATAGTAAT